>CAJQUW010004804.1:0-27085 GCA_907163375.1 Prostheceraeus crozeri
CGTAATGAATCTAATAGTAAGCCATTTATTTCTTTGAATGGAAATCAGAAGTATTATACATCAAAAATTCAAAGCACGATGGGAAAAATGCTGAAAGACGATGGAAACGTGCTGTGTGCTCAAAGTGATACAGACAACTGATGACAGTAGTGCGAAACCATTTTTATTTTTATACATGGCAATGAAAACATGGAAGCAGTTTTGTCTTCTTTTCGTCCGGCAAAATGGCATCAAAGGACGGTTGTTCCTCAACGTTGCACGAATATGAAAGAGAACGTGAAGTTTCTCTTGATATTTCTCGAAAAGTCTCTCAAAAGTTACTCTCCACTTGTCGAAGAAGGAATTTTTGCGGTTGGGAAAAGTGCAATCAGTCTAGTTTATCCTCTTTCTACGATAACATTTTGTTAATTATTTTCAAGTAATCATCATTCAAATCTCCAAATAAAGTAGTTGTATCCCTACCCTTACATCTATCTGCCAGCAATATCGTTGACATGTATGCTGATGACACAACCATTACTACCACCGGAAAATGCTTAGATGATGTGAAGGGAAATGTTGATACTCTAGTCAATGAGGCAGAGTCCTGGTGTAAGGGCAACTGTATGGCACTGAACATGGAGAAGGCAAAGGGCATGCTTATTACAACTCGGCAAAAACGGCGGCGACTCAGTAAGGATGAGATAACCACATTCTCCCAAAGAATATCTTTGACTGACAAGCACAAGGTCCTTGGAGTTATAGTCGACCAAGATCTGACATGGAATGAGCACGTTCAATATGTTGCTCGGCGTGTGAGCAGCTATGTTGCCTTGTTGAGAAGGATAAAGCAATTCTTGCCAATTCGTGTGCGGAGAATCTTCTTCATAGCCTACATACAATCTTGCTATGACTTTTGTTTATCGGTGTGGGGTGCTTCCTATCACATAACGAGAATTGAGAAACTCCAAAAGCTTGCAATCAGAGTTGTGCTTGATCGCCCAAAACGTGAAAGCTCCAATCCTTTATTCAAAGAAATGCACATTATGCCCATGCGCACTCAAGTTGACTTTAGGCAGACTCTACTTGTGTATAAAGCCCTAAATCAGTTAGCACCAACTTATTTACAACGCATGTTTTTACGCAAGGAACAAGAGAAAAAGACATGATCTGTAACACAAGGAGACCTGTGTACTCCCAAAGTTAGAACCAAACTAAGAAAGATGACGCTTGTGGTTCGAGGTACAGAACTCTATAATTCCTGCAATCGTTGTGTCCGAGAGGCTGACAGTGTTTTGAAATTTAAGAGAAACTATATATGTGATTTCTTCAAAAACTTCTAATTGATGTTCATTCTCTTTTATCTACCTGATCATGTTTTCCTGTATGCTAGAGGACCATTGTAAATTACCTATTGCTACCAGTGTCATCCTCTTAAAATAAAGATTTTATTATTATTATTATCATTACAACTTTCAACCATGTCATAATAGACTAACCACAATTCGTCATGACTCAGAGACCTCTTCAGCACTTTCAACAGGTACCGGCGTTTTGAGTATTTTGACTCAAGGTATTTGAAATGATTACACCATGATAAATTATCGCTCCAAACTATTCCTAAGAGTTTTTCTTCATTAACTAGAGGAAAAGGTAAGCCTGTCAACCACTCAATGCCATTGGTTTCCCTTTTAGTGAAAGCCATTATCTTCGTTTTTTGATCATTAAGGATCAGTTCATTCAAATTTGCCCATTGTTCCATGTTCATGATTTCACTATTAACACATGTATAAGCAGATAATGAGTCAGTCTTAAAAATTAAGATGGTGTGGCTTGTGTCATCTGCATATTTCACACACTCAGTAGAGCAAAATGTGGGAGCAAATGTGAGCAGCACATTAGAAATAGGTATGAGCCCAATAAAGAGCCCTGCGGCGCACCACTTGTTACACTTGCCTGTAGACTGAAGGTTTTATTGATTCTTATTCTCTGTCGTCTCCCACTCAGTTACGAATGAATCCACGCAATGAATCCACCTGGCAATTTGGCTTGAAGCATTTAATTCAACATTTATTTCAAATCTCAAAATGAGATTTGTCATTTTTGTGATTAATATTATGGCCGATTTCTCTCATTTCGTAGAAATGCGATATTTCTGGGAGAAGGTAGCTTGCCCGAATTACTCCAACAGTTAACGAAGACGTCATGGCAACCGATGTTATTGCTGAAATTTAACAAACATGTTTTTCTGCTCACATTCACAAAATTTCTTCTAGGTGTCCATACTCGTATGTCTTTCGTAGAGTGTTGGATTTAGGGCATCGATAACCTGTCAGTGCACTCTGAAAGAATCGCGCTTGTTTCTCTTGAAGTATAGAACCATTTTGATGAAATACCGCGCAAGACATCACCTTATGCTACGGACCTGCAAACAATGAATGCTTCACGAATTAGATTCTTCTCCAAATCCTGAAATCGGTGCCTGCCCGAGCAGCTGAAATTACCATCAATAGACAACTGTTGTTCATTGCTGTCCCACTAACTATGCAAAGTCGGATTTCTGTGCACTTAACCTTGAAAGCTAAGCAAAACCGCGTGATCGATTTTTTCCGTCCTTTTTGTAATATCAAAGTTGTGCCGAAAACACGTTGAATTTGGCTCACTAAAAAGCGATTTTCTTCAAAATTTTTGATTTTTGAGGATTTAAAATTATTTTGTAAGACAACTTTCTGCGTAACAGATCGATGCATTGATTTAAATGCAGCATTCTGTGCGTCATCCGGGTCAAATACATGTGATTTGTTTGACTGTACGTATATTTTGCTGCCCGTCAACATAGATTGTCCAATCATATTAGATTTTCTCCTATGGAAATTATGAGGACACAGTTGCGAAATACTTAGGCCTAGTTGTGCAGTTATCATTTAATGGTCATCTATTTTAGCATAGAAATCGCAAGAAACACTTCAATTCTCAAATACTAACTTCACAGTACAAGCAGCCACGTTATTACCACCATTAGGTACTAATGAAGGATTTTATTTCAAAACTTTGTTTAAAAGAAGAAATCTTCAAACACTTTTGAAAATTGAATTTTAAATTCCTTTTCAAAGTGCAAAACGATTATATTAAAACAAAAAACGGTAAAAAATTTGAAGAATCCAGGAATCGGAAGATATCAAACAAAGTTAAACAACTACCCTAGTGGAGAATCCTGTAAATAATTAGGTAATATAAAGTCAAGAGCGAATGAACATAAATTAATGCTAAATAACATAGAATTACCTATCCCAGTGCAGAGTAGGAAACGAAATACATATAATAGCTAGCCGGTCCATCTTTTGAAGGGATGGGAAATAAATTAAAACTTATAACCAATTTTATTTTACAATTAAAAAACTAAATTGAGAGCTATGCATGAAACATGATGAGAAGTTGACCGAAAATTATAAATGATGGAAATCAAGAAACATAAGAAAACAAATAAGATCGCTATGTACGGAGTCATCAGGGAGACACCATGTGCCTGCATAAAACAACGTTTCGACCCCTAACCTCCAACCTGTACCACATGGCAGGGCCAGGCCAACCATATCGAATGCACGTCTCTCCAATAAGGAAGGTCTCTCCAATCCAAACCGAATGAGTATCTGAATAAGTAATTACAGATGAATGGGAAGAAACTCTTCTAATGATTTGATCAGTGGTATCAGGTGTCCCATATACTGGCAATGCAGTACCGCCATCGTGTAGGTACCGTTGTCATGACAACGCATGTCCTCGGCGCACTATTTCTTTCAGTGTCCATGTCAATTCTAGTCCTTCATTATTGCAGAGTGATAGATATTTCTGGTCCCTATGTTAGGACATTACACAAGTGGCGTCAGCGTTTTCTTAAAGACAACCAAGAAAATGTGGAGCCGATCAAGGTCCAGGTCGTTTGTTGGACGAGTTTCGGCAGTCTGTCGCTGTTTCGTAGAATTTTTAAAGCAATTTTTAAATTCAGTTCACCAGTCTCCAGATTAGTTATAGAGTAATTGTCGACTCAATCTGCATACAATAAAATTTTTTATCAAAAGATTCAGTTTTTTGCGGAGATCACGTTCCTGCGGTCCAAAAAATATTTGAGCAGCTTTTAAAAAACTGAAATTTTGCAGATTTGTATACTACCGACATGAAGCCATTTTATAAGTAGTATGAAACAAGTTGAATATCAAACGGAATGAATATTTGATAATAAGCATTTTAACTAAGCGTAAGTTAAGCCGATTATCAAGGGAATGTCATGAACCACATTCTAATGCAAGTCTTCATGAAAAAGTCGAGATTTAATAAATGGTGACTTACTGCTCTACCTAATATAGGCCTACTTACTCTATGAGATTGGTCTACCTCAGTTACTACGGTACACCTGCATTTTAAATCCATAGAATTATGTAAAAACAGATGTTCTTCATTTTAATGTGATCATACACACTTGCATTTAGAAGAAAATAATATTGCATATAATTAAAAAAAGTCGAACCCAAATTTTGTCAGTGAAATCCATCGAATACCTCGTTTATACAGTATATGGTACATGTGATTGAGTAGGACGTCACAGAATTTACTCGGATGCGAAATAATGCAATTATCGTCATCTAAACCAAGATTATTCGTTACTTTGAAATCCTTGGCAACTACTGATAACTGTCAACAGCAAGAGATAATTGATTCCTCTCTTCATCAGCTACTGTAAGGTGCTGGCAAAACATTTAAACAACCTCGAGTTAGAGGGTGTCTAAATATTTATTCTTATCAAAGTGACTGACAGAATTGATATGATTTCTACCCACAGGAGCAATTTGACTGCCAGTCTTCGACGTGACTTCGATCAGTAATTGTTCCTGTTAATACGGAAACATTTTAGTGCTGACAGTCGTTACTGAGAGAATCGGAGATAGCAGCGAATGGCAATATCTCTCATTGAATGATTATCTTTATCAGGCTTCAAATTGTTGTTTAATTTTTTTCTTGGTTATCTAGCGTAAATTTGATGTTTTGTTAATCATTTCTTGAATCTCTGCAATATTCTCCGAATTGAACATTTGAACAAAACTCTTTTAAGGAGATCGAAAAGAATCATTTCTGACATACTGTTGACACATGGGTTTTTGGTTCATTTATTTATTCATTACACGAATCTGAGAGCCGTGGCGTTTTATCAAGCGATTTTAGGATCAGGAGAAGGGAAGAGTCTTTAGGGCTTTTTTGAAAGAGGTTAGTGACTGTTGTTACGCACGCGACTTGGAGAAGCTCGATCACCAAACCAATTAAGGAAACGTTGCTGAGCATGTGCATGTGTGTGGTTGTTCTGCGAGGATCGAAGTCGTTTTCGATGCTCTACAATCGATGTAGGGAGCAAGTGTTCAGACAAATAAGAAGGACAATATAACAAATTTCAACCAAGCATCGGAAGACCATTACTAGGCTAGCCATTGCTAGGTGGAAGACGATGCGTTCATGGATTCGAAGCCAGCGTAGGTCTCGTTAAATGTGTATTGTGTATGATGTTATCAGAGGGTAGAGGATTATTTGTAAGTCACGTACCAGAGTTGGGCAGTGATTGAAGGCGCAAGGTCATCTTGTTCAGTTGACCTGTGAGGATGGTGGTGCAGCAGTCCAATAGTGAATGAAGAGGATTGCCTACGAGGGAAGTGTAGTTTTGATACATGGTCGCACACAATCAAGCATGAGTCAAGGTGAGCTCCGAGACATCTAACAGACTTTTCCTGTAGAGACAGACACTGAACCAAAGGTGAAGTCTTCTGAGGGGCTTTGGTTTTGAATTGAATGGAGGACAGGTTTTCCCAATGCTGAGTTTCAGATGGTTAGCATACAATCTTGCATGTGTGATAGCAGATGTTCCGCTTCGGATGGATTGCATGGACAGCACACAAGAAGATCTTCAGCGCAAGCATTCACCAGAACACTGTGATTTGGAATGATGCAGTGGTACTTAAGAATGAAAAGTAGATGGTCAAAAACTGAATCTTGCGGAACTCCCATTTGAACGTGGGAGACAGAGGAGCTGCAGCTCTTGCATTGGACGATTTGCCTTCGATCCTTGATGAAGGAGGAGAGCACTTAAAGGCAATGTTTCGAAACTGGTTTGTCATCGACTACGATGACTATTATGATCAACGGTGTCAAAAGCCGAAGATAGATCAAGGAGAGAATAAGGAACGATATTGCCTTGAATGATAGCCGAAAGCATGTCGACAACACCTACAACTTTGCTGTCTCAGTGGAATGAAATTTCCGATATGTATGCTTGAGTAGCGACTAGACGCTCCAGAACTTTGGACAGAACAGGTAGATTTGAAATTGGTCGATATGAGCTATCGACTGAGGAGTCCTTTATTCCTTTCTTTAAGACAGGAGTCTGGAGCTGGTGGACGCGCAAGTATGCCCTCTAGCCACAAGACCACCAGATCATCTTTTTGGACCATCAATTAGCCAGGAGTACACCGCTTTATGGCATGCATCTTATAGTCATTTTATTCGAAACTAAGAAGAGCAAAGATTTAGGTAAACAGAAAATACATGATTACATATTCCATAATGTCCACAATTCAGCGGTTTGTTTAAGCATTGAAAATTACTTGACTTGGTGACTTGGCGTGTCTGCTTCATTATGAGAATACCGTAAACATTGCTAGGAACTTTTCAGGCTGAATATTTTCATAATTGAAAATGTAATGTTCTGAGAACGCATGCACTATACGAAAGTTAGTATGGTTCGCATGCACCTTTCTCGAAAAATACTCAAAATACAGACAGAAATTTACATTAATTAGTAAAGTTTCGCTTTCAAAAGCATAAATGTCAAATCAGCAGATGCACCTATTATTTGATATGAAAAAGTATACATTTGTCTATAAGAGGCCATTATTTACCTTATAATTTCAACATTGTGAAGATTAAAATTTCTTGTCGAATTGTATCATTGAGCCGCAGACTCACATGGTGATATACTTGAAAAAATGGGTTCATTTAATGCATGAATGCGACTTTATCTGCTGATGCGCTGAAACACTGACGTAAACATATATGTTATCAAAAATAGAGAGAAGCAATAGATGGCCGAAGAAAAAAATTAATTGCTCAAATGGAGTGAATTGGGAAGAAGTGGCATCATGTTATTCGCAAACATGTGGTTTCTGAGTCTAGTAGTAATTAAAAGAATTTCCAATGATGGCTTAGAGATATCGTTCAGATGAGAAGAATTGCAAACATGTATATTTCATATAATAAACAATCCAATTTTTCTCAATACTTCAATAGTTTCAATAGCACAATTTTCTCAATGCTTTCAATGCTTCGAAACGTGTTCTGAAAATTGTATGTATACATGTACACAGTGGTGGCTCGTGACATTTGGTCCAGGTGGGGCATAAGCATGAAATTTTTACATAATCAAAAATCTAGTCTAAAAGGATCTTATTTTGTAAATGAAAAGCAAGGAATGTGTTAGCAACATGCTATACACTTACATGTGTAAATCTATGTCACTGCATTTAGTTACACGGTTGAAGCAACATTTTGTCTATCATTCAGGCTTTGAATAAAGATTACAGATACCGAAGGGTATTGTATGCTGATTCATGGACTGATCGCTGGTGCTAACCTCACATCACCTCACTCAGTAAAACGGGAATCACAATGCATTGTCTTTGCATTGACGGTTAACCAATCAGAAGCGTTAGGGCTCCCTCTCGAGTGCCCATTCTGTGACGCATTCATCGCGTGTTAATTCTGTCTATTCGCTCAGATCGTGAAATGAACCACTCTCACGTCATCTCAATCTCGATGCTTGGGCGCGCCCATCAGTCTTGAAAACGATTGATGGATTCTGCTAGCGTCACTGTCGCGCAAATGGAATAGATGTACATGAAGTATAGTTGACATTTATGATCAAGAAATGGAGTCTACTACTGATGTTGCTGGTTATTTAAGTTAGACAACATTTCAATAGGTGGGGCAGTGCCCCACCTGCCCAAATGGACGAGCCGCCACTGCATGTACATACCATGTATTGAACAGAGAGCTCAATGTGATGGGAAAGTTAGACGCAGAGAGCACAAGTCTGTCGTCCAGGAGACAAATCTGTTGTCCTGTACATTCAAATTTTTGAAATCTCATTGTGACAAAGGTATTAAGCCGATGATATTCAAAATTGGTGGAAAGCTGTGGAATACGTAGAAAATAAGCTATCTAAAGTTTGTAGTTTGCAACTTTCTTCTTTCAGGAGCTACAAGTAGATAAAAGTTTCGGTGGGGGGCGCGCTCAATGCCGCTTCCTCCCCCCCCCCCCCCAGTGGGGCGAAGGTTAAGATGCCTCTCAAATCGGGGATGGTTGACGCTACAAATTGAGTTCTTACTCAAATAACTGTATACCTATTTTCCTTTTTCTTCAGATCAGACACTCTCCAGGAGATTGATCTCCTTCATGAGATAAGGTCCACATGCAAGAATCGAGGATTTGTGGCATAAGGTTCAAGCAGGTGGCGACTCTTCTTTGAATTTTTCAATAAGCTGTCTTCACAGTTGAGAAAGCGAACGAATATGTCACTACAGCAGCTATTTCAACAGTTGGTAAATCCTTGTGCTCCTTGATGACTATACAGATTACAGAGCAATGGCTAAACTGACAATAAATTCAATTTTTCGTCGAACCTAAGAGAATCAATGTCTCATAAATTCAAATTGCTGAGAAGATCATGTCTAATTTCAATTTCTGTTGGCGAGATTAAGCAATTTTAATGACTTGAGTAAGTGAGGGGAGGTGTGATTGATTGCTTTCTTTTAAATATCTTCACGAAAAATCGGCTGGATCAACACCAATGAACAACGAAGATGAAATATTCATGACTAACCAGCATAATATGGCTGCAGACCCTGTGGATAATGTTGTCCGGTAAAAATACTTTAAATCAATTATTAACTTTGTGACTTTAGATTATCACCGTTTAAAAGTTGCAAAGAGGAAACGAAGCTCATTTATTAAATCTCAAATTCATGAAGGTCAATTTACTGGCTATCGTTTACATTTAACACGTGTGGTACATTTTGATCGTTTAAAATTACAAATTTTAGATCATCGATAATCGAAGCAACAGTTTTCATTTCTTCTCTTACTCAAATAATACAGAAAATCTCCCTAATCTCATGTACAAATAAACAGCAGACGACGGCGTATTTATATTAGAAAAATTATGAGTAGGTGTAGTGAGAAGAGAACAGTCACAGCTGGATTAATGTGGGAATCTCTGCTCCTGTATATTATTCGATACAGTTGTGTTCCATGTTATTTTTTATATTTGTTGTCAAGAATGGCAACAAATCTTTTCACTGACACTAAAAGCAATTTCTATAGAACATTTTTGGTTAACTTAATACGTTCGTACAATTGATTTTCTATCGTAATAGAGAGATCATAAATATTAATAGATGCTTTTACGAATCGACACATTAAAGACACAAGTTATAAGTAGTTAATATCCGCAATTTTAAAAAAGAGCAACACTTGCCTGAGACAAGCATTTTTTTATCAGTGCGGATGTTGAAGCATCATTTTAAGGAACATCCGTCTGAAGGATGATGCATGAGCTTGCCTAACTTACATTTTGCGAAGATTCATCTCTTTAATAAGCATATTTTGTATAAGAATAGTCTTAAAGAAATCACGTTTATCATAGCCCAATATTCATCACTTTACTCAAGCGTGATTCACGCTCCATTTGGTAAACTTTCTGATTAATTCAGAAACAAAATAACAACTAAACCAGATTCATTTAAATGGCCACATATTCTATTCTTCCCAAAAAAGATTTTCCATTAATTTGCTTTATCAGATGGGGAGATTTTAAAGTAGTGGAATAGAATTATCTTTAAGTGATGACTTGTAGTAACAAGTTCCAAATAGAGGCTGGCTGTTGAAAAAATTGTAATAATAAATGTACCAATTTTTGGCCGATAAAATGGCCTGCCTGTTCACCAGCTAGCTTAAACCCCGCAAATAGATTTGATTTATTTATTAAGTATTGATTTCTGAGAAATGAAATCTTCTATACATAATCTATATGAAACTATCAAATAATAAAATCTACTTTTGGAAGCTACAGCTGTGCGCTTGCGTGGACAGAAAAACCCAACAGTTTCAGGAATTTTGCACCAGTTGTGTGAACAGTTGATGGAATAAGAATTTGAATAGTCACTAAAAGTAACTACAGTAACTATGGTTGATCAAAGATGCATTTTTTCTAGCGTTTTCAGAGTAAAATGAGAGTTTATGTCAATTACTGATTTTTAGAAGACCGTAGATTTTTATCGGAGATTTAAAGCAAGTGTGTCGAGGTTGTCAATTATCTAAAATGATAAATTAATCAAAGCTTTATATGGTCACAAAGTTGACCAATCTACGGGAGATTTGTTTAGCATCAGCAAACCATTATGCTGCAATCAGAAGTTGACGTCGGTTATGTCCCAAATAATTGACCTACATCTACACACGTTATTCGTAAATACGAGTAATATTTAGTATCATCTCGTAATATCACAGTCGAGGTGAGACGCGATTTCTCTTCCCATAGTTGTCCGACATTGCAGAAAATCTAAATGATGGGAATTCCCACACATCACAGAAATGCATTAGTTTATACAATAGTATTTGACATGTTTGCATAGTGCACGATTATGCGCGAATAGTTCAAACTTATTGCTAAAGAATGGTAGGCCTATTGTATCTCAGCAGTAATTTTTACGGTATTTATCTGAATACTAGTGTATGATTACATTTAATATGCACTACATTAATGAACCCATTGCATTCTCATACAGCCCAGATATATACAGCCTGTTTATTTGAATTAATTAATGCATTATTATGCTTATTACATAATTAATGGAAAATGCAGTGAATGTGTTCCATAAAACATGGTTGACAAAAAGTCAAAATTGGGAGATAAAAATCCCCCAATTATTTCTGCAAGCTATCTTGTGTACACACTATTGAAAACACATCAGTCAGCAAAAAACGGTAAATTGAGGTGCGCTTTTAGCAATAGCAATGTGCATTCATTCATAAATAGACAGCTGTGGCTGATTATAATGCATAAAAGAAGAGAAAAGCATGCAAGAAAGACATTAATTAAGTCACACATCTACGTCCTTAGACAAAAGTATAGCTTTTCCCGCTCTTATTACCAAAGCATTGAATCAAGTTGCCGGTGTTACGAGATTCAGTTTCCCTAGGTTTTAGTTTCCGATCGGAAAATAAAACCATGGTTTTAGCTTCCTAGTAGGAAAATGATACCAGGTTTTATTTTCCTATTAGGAAACTAGAAGCCGCAATACCAGGGGAAAACCAGTGGGAAACTAAAACACACTTAAAAATGTTGGGTTTAATTTTCCTATCGGAATATTAAACCATGGTTTTAGTTTCCGGTAGGAAACTGAGACAGAGGGAGAGAGAGAACTATAACACCGGGACTGTAATTCAGCTTACAAGGTTCAGCAAATTATCATTTCAAGATACCGGGTTGTGCATTTAATTTACCAATTGACAGCATTCAACCTAACACAGGTGAGCGAAATATCTATGTGTTAGAAATCAAAATCACACTGCAAGCAATCACTATACCACTTCATGCATTCACCTTGATTTGTGCTCTTCGATATTTAAAGTGGATATGGCCATTGAATGCGGTCATTCCGTTCATCATGCCGAACAATCGAGTTTCAAATGTGGATCGAAGGCGTCTCGTTGACGCATATGAAAGGAATGAGGACTTCATTGTTCTCGCCGACACTCTCTCCATTAACAGAGACACTGCCAGAAGTGTCTGAGTTTGGCGAAGTGAAGGGAGAATTGAAAGGAGGGCGCAAGGTGGTCCAAGGAATATGCGCGTGGATAACGAGATGCTGAGGACCATTCTTAAAATCGCCATGGAAGAGCCATTTTCGACCCTAGCAGCCATCGAAGAAAAGCTGGAAGCGCGGCTCCCGAACAAGCCAAGCATTAGCATCTCAACGATATGTCGCCATTTGAAGGATCAACTAATCTCTCTCAAAATTGCCGGGAAGGACGCCGATGTTTCGTTTCGAAGAAATACGGAGGCAACAAAGGAGAATCGCTTCAGATACTCTACCTGGCTGCTGTAAGTCGTCAGCTAACAACCGCACAGGTGCAACAAGATCTAGTAAATGACGCTGAGCGTGCTTTACATGGTCTAACCCAGTCGGCATGGAGGGCAAAGATTCTAATCGGACTAGCGAGCACTGCCTTGAACGAAATAACATCTACAAAATACTCTCATTGGTGCCGTCGGGTGGATCGATTTATTCCACCAAGTTTGAATAGACGGACATTGAAGGATAACTCATGTAATTGCTTGAAATATAGATTGAATTATGGATTTTGTCTTTTCATTTACATTAATTAGTACTTTGGTTGTAGGTATGCATAAAAAATGAAATTGATTTTCCTTTCTTCATTGGTCTTTGTATAGGGAAAATTTTCACAAAAGATAAAACTTCAGAAAGCAAAGCAGTTAGAGGTATCGCTTGATAGGCCTACATGTACTGATTAGTTTATGTTACTACCACAAAGACATGGAATGCATGTGTAATGACATAACAAACATATGGAATGTAAATGCTTTGCGCAGGGATCAATTTGATAACATGAAATTGAATACACAAGTATGTAAACCGATGTTCCTCTTTGGTGAATTGATAGTACAACTGAATGTGTGTGTCAATTAGATTGCGAATCCCGGTAAACTGAATGCAAACTGGCAAGTTGAATCTATTTCCTGTTAAACTGAATGCGCAGTAGCCAATGTCTGTTAAATTGCATGCAAATCCCGGTAACTTGATTCATTCACTACCACCAACACGATCGTGGACCATCTTTTATCGTCTATCTGGACTATTTTTTCTGAATGCATGACCCATTGACGGTCATTGATATTGATTCATTCGCAATGTCAATCTAGCCAAATGTCAATGATGCAAATGAGTTCAAGTATGTACTAGAACTTATGCATTCGCGCATTTAATGGATGCCGCACACGCTAGAAGTCTAAACTTAATTGTATAAACCGGAATTGTCGCTGAGTTATTCTCTCAAATTATTCTTGAGTCTCTTTCATGAATTTCTGATATGTTTTTCGACTCTGATGATTTGAATATGCGAGTATAGTTTTATAGCTTCTCTGATATATAACTGTTTGTATGTTCTACTGTCCATTAGATCCACTTAGGCATCGTTTGGCAAAGACTTTCAATATTGCATGGATGTTCCGTCAACAGTGTCACATGACTCGACCGACTGCAGCTGATATTGCTGCACACTGACTTTGAATATGCTGTTAGTGTCGTTTTCATTTCTTCCTACTCAATCTGCAAGTGCTGTAACAGCAAATTGCAAACCATCGGTTTCTTTTTGTGACCACATGGATTCTTCTAATGTAAATAAAGGAGACTTATACAATAAATGCCGGTGTTATGTTACACACAGTTTCTGATCGAAATACATATGAGAGTACATTTGGCGAGAGTCGCCTTGTTACGGTGTGTGGTTGTGTGTGCCAAAACCTGTCCTCATCCCAATATCCTTCTATTCCATCTTCGTCGATGGACAGCAGTACAACCGATTTGTTGAATGGTTGAATACAACCGATGAATTACGCATTTGAACAATACACGACGAACCTCTTTTGGAGTTGACTAATCTCGCCCTCACTGTTAGCAGAGTTGGTCGTTGAATATTGCATACTTCGAAGCTTTGCTCTGCTGCAGTCCTCGTTTGTCGCCTTTCGAAGTGCCGTCTTTCGAAATACGAGCGTATATGCCTTGTTTGTCAAGTATCCTCTGACATGAGCATTAGCGAATTCCATGACTTGAAAAAGATGCGAATCATTGACAGATTTGTATCCTTTTACGAGTATATTCTAAAGTGAATGTTAATTATTCACCTGCTCACTGAGCGATGATGGTCAGCTTTTCGGTCTACAACGTCTAGTGCACATGAAGATAATATTCACGAAATCATCTTCTCGAGGAGACAATGAGTGCATACATTCAGGTTCCCCCAGCAGAGGTAACTGATTATATGTAGAAACTGTATGGTGTGTGACCCGGAAAATTAATGTAAGCTTTAAGCTTTCCGGGGGAAAATAAGTGAATGGAGAATATGGGTAGCATAACACCGGTCAATGATGTGTTACTTCCAACACTACCAAGTGCATGAACGGTGCATAGATATCTGATAACCTCGATATCTGATCGAAGTTTCATATTGTTCTAACTTGAAGTGGATCTACAGAATTTCTAATGCATTTGCTGTCAATTACCTCAGTTACTGAAAAGGATCCCTTCTGCAGCGCTCCAATTGACATTTTATTGTGGTCAAAGACTTTTGCCTGAATACATTATTGTCTATGACTGTGGCAAAAACATGTAAACTTTCACTATTTTTTCTAGTGGCTGTTTATATCTATTATCCATTGAAAAAATGATAGTCAAATATCCCATGTCTATGTTGAATGTCTATTTCAGCGAAGGCATGTTTACCACCAGAGTTGGAAAAGTCGGAATTGGAATTAATTCCGATCCGGAATTAATTCCATTTTTCGTCGGAATTGGAATTGACGATATTCAAATCTACTGGAATTGGAATTGACCCTGATAGACCTCAATTCCACTTTTTTCGATAGACCTGTGATAAATCTATTTGTACAAAAATTGAAATCGCAACGTCCAATCACAACAATATGCAACATTAATTTTTAAGACTACAGATACGATACGCAACGATAAAAGAAAAACTTTAAACTTACAGTTCACTTCTTAATGTTGAATTCACTTCAATTCGATCGGACTCATTTATACCAAAATAATATCATAAATATCAGTGTCACTTATACCGTCAATCTTCAATTGCGCTCGCTCATGTGTTGCCGTATACGCTGCTGTGTTGTTGTTCACTGGCGGGCAGTTGTTTTTGATATTTCTGTAGTTAAGTTACACCGCGAGAGCCCGGAGTTCTTCTAACATCTGCTGAAGATGTCGTATGTGATGCTATTGGTAGTTGTTGTTCTGTCAATTTCTCATCGTTTCTAACAGGGATGCGGAGTAACAGTCAGAGTCGGAGTCCCGGAGTCCTATCATTTTTGTGGGAGTCGGAGTCCTATTAGATGACAAATATAGATGAATATAGACCCCAAATATAATACAAACAAATTATTTATCCTCGTGCAGCGTCCTCACTGTCTTGATGTCAACTTTCTCCGTCAAACAAAAGTACAGAGACATCAGTGCATGTAAAGCTTGTAATAGTTGAGGGAATGAACCGTGAAAGTGAAAAAAAGATTGTCTTTTCACTGGGCGATTTAGTAGAGAAGACAAGCCTTCCTGGCCTCGATCACACCAACGCGCCAAAGGTCACGTCAGAGACAAAAATGAAATACTAGTTTGTTTGAGAACATTATCTCTTGCCCTCACGTTAATCGTGTGTGATTCCTCCTCTTACTAACCGTATATGATCACGTTAATCGTGTGTGATTCCTCCTCTTACTAACCGTATATGATCACGTTAATCGTGTGTGATCTCTCCTCCAAAGCGCATATTAAAATCGAAAGCGTACTCATATTTTATGAAGAAGGATGGGGATTTTCCAGCCTGATAGAGAATGGAGAAAAACCGTGTGAAGCACACATCAACAAGATGGGAGTAGCCGAGTCGCATGCATCCAACTTAAAGCGACATTTGATAAACTGTCATCGAAAATGATTGATAATTGATACAGCAATGATGACTAAAGATAGGTTCAGATAAGCCCATGATCTATTATGTGGGTCACCAGTTTTTATCAAAAAACTAGGCTATGTATACTTGCCACCCGGAGTCGGAGTCCTATCAATAGCCGGAGTCCTATCAACCCTCGGAGTCGGAGTACTATCAAAATGATAGGACTTCGCATACCTGGTTTCCTATTTATACCAATTTTTGAGACTTGACGATAAATCCTCTTTCTTTTGAAAATTGAAAGAGTTTCATTTAATCTCTGCCCGCTAGCTTTCGACCCGACTTCATTTCGTTCTTATTACGGAATTTTTAATCTCCTTTTTTAACATGGACCATTAATCAGTTTTCATGATATCAATTTTATCGTCGTTTTTTCATTCATCAGCTATCACGTTATTCGCACATTGAATTTTTTTCTTCTATCAGTTTATTAATCGATTTATTCGCATCTCATCTCTATCTCTCTCTCTCAGCGTATGATTCTTTGCTGACCGTTAATTTTCTTTTCTTTCTTTTTTCATGAGATATTGAATATCTCGTTTACGAAACAAAAATGGCGTAGGCAGACCGGTTACACATATACATGTACACAAGAAATATGAACTATTAACATGAGAACGCACATAGGAACGACGCAGGGAACGGCACACGGGAACAACGAGGATAGGATAAGTGCACATGGGTTCGATTGAAGCAAACAAACGTTAGATACATTAGCATAATACACTATATGCGACATGAAATTATCGGAATTGAATCTTATAATGGAATTGGAATTGAATTGAACTGTTTCGACTGGAATTGGAATTGGAGTTGGAATTGAAATTTCTGCTCTGGAATTGGAATTAAAAAATTTCAGTGGAATTTTTCCAGCTCTGTTTACCACTATATCAACGGCGCTTATCGGAACGATAACAACCAACTCAGCAACAGCCATTCTTTGTCGACAACTGTCAATTTTAAGTCAAACGTGGATTATTCAATGTCACTTGATTGCTTGATTGTAGTTATTCAAAGATAATTGTTCAATGGAAACGCCGTTGATTACTTGACATCCACAAACATCAATTTCTGCAGTTTAAGTGTCAGATAATCTATGAGCCTACATGCATGTCGGTGCTATTCAATTTACAGACATCTGGCAACTGTTCTTTATTGATAAAACAGGAAATAAATTCTCGTAGTTTTATAAATAACTTGCAGACACGGCTAGCGCCATAGAAATTGACAACAATAAAACCTCTAGAATGGAAATTAAGCTTCATGCAATGCACAATAACGGCACATAAATCGCACGCATGTTCACTTAGATGAGTCAATTCCATCCTAGCGAACTTCAGATAAACAGTTTATTTCTATGGCTAGCGCAGTGTACAACAATTATGTTACCTCGACAATTCAGTTGTCTCGACTGATCTCAGCCTGCGACTTCGATCAATGACTCGCTCTGTAACCTACAATGGTTGTTGCAATTCTGCAATTACATTTTAAATGTTACAAAGTGGCTATAATAAAGCGCTTTTGATGGGCTCTAACTTGCATGTTTTACAGGTGTCCCACAAAAGTCCGCCATTTGGGTATTCCCATTGAATTTCGGATGAAGTGCAATCTTAAAATATCTCTTCTTAATTTTCTTTTGATCCAAGATCAACGAGAGATTTTTGAAGGGCTTTAGATCAATGAAGGATGAAAAATGTGCTACTTGTCGAATCTATGCATAAAAGAAGGAGGAACGCGTACTTGATGAAACTGTTGATGCTTCTTGATTCATGAAAGCTATGGATGTACTTCATGATTTTCATGTGATAAGACAGAATTACTCTTTCTTCCACATTTAGGCGAGACGACAATTAGTCATATGGCCAAAGCCAGGACACAATGCATGCATGAAAGAAAAATTTGCTGCTGGTTGATTCTAAATAAAGATGTATTCTTTTGATGAGAATGTTCTAAAGAATTATTCTTTCTTTGAAATTCAGGCGAGATGGCAGCAAGTCATAAGGTCAAAAATGGAATGCAGCACATGTATGGAAGATGAGTTTATCTGCTGGCTAAATCTAAATAAAGATATAGACCATTCCTTAGGCAAGAATAGTCTAAAGAAATATTCTTTATTTGACATCTAGGCTAGACGGCAACTGATTTTAGTGCTAAAGCGGGCAACAATTTACGGCATGCATGAATGCCTGCTGGCTAAATCTAAATTAACTCTCGCCCAATGAGCGCCCCCCACCGAAACTTTTATCTAGCTCCTGAACGAAGAAAGATACGAACTCCAAATTTTGTATACCTTATTTCCTGTGTATTTTACAGCTTTCCGTTAATTTTTAAAAACATCGGCTCTATTACTTTCGTCACAATGACATTTCAAAAATTTGAATGTGCCAGAGCAAAATTTGACACGAATGAAATGAAATTTGAATGTATACGACAGATTTGTCGAATTTCGCAGTATTTTCGCTTTGAATGCTTTCAGGTATTATTTTGAACAGAAAATGATAGTTCCCTTGTAAATTCTATCTAAACTTCAACGTTTTGAATTCAAATTTTAAATTGGTGAAATTTTCGTGATTTGAGCCATAATAATCTTTTTCACCTTGCATTTGAAATTGCATTCATCATAAGAGCTTTAGTGTATTTTGTTTTGAATGTGGTCAAACGATTTCTGAGATAGGGCAAGCAATGATAATCATAATAAGAAAATCATCTTTTTGACCTTTGACTTTACATTTGACTTCCACAATGACCTTGAATATCAAAGTAATAATAATATCCTCACTCGTCATGATGAGAGCTTTCTTTTGGTTGACGAAACAAAGATTTTTTATGATACGATACTGCATTCTACTAACAGCATAATACAATCTGCTGTATTCATCGCAGAATTTCCAACTTTTGTCTGCAGATAGAATGTTGAATAAATTAATTGAATTGTTAACCTTTTACTCATATTTTTCCTATACAAGTCAGAGCTCCTTCTTCTATTTCCAGTTTTTTTCTTTTTTCTGTGGCTTTGCACTTTTGACTGGAGAAAATGATGTTAGTCACGTGTCATCAATTTTTGAATCGACACTGTACCTAATAATTACTGTATGTCAATATTCGCATACAAAACATCTCTGAAAATGCGAGAATCTGTTGAGAATTGGTTGTATATAGAGATATAACTTCAACCCTCTATTTGGATTAAAAAATAGAATACTCTGCGTAATGGTACCTTAATAATAATAGCATGCCCACGACGTACACTCATACGGTTGCAGAATATGAAAGTGCAACATACTTGTTAAATTCAACTTATACTCACTGCGAGAGAAACTTCTATATACTCCTTATCCATTAGATACCTGGGGGATCCGTTTCATAAATGTAGAGTTTCAGACTGATTTTTGAGTAAGATGAACATTTTACTAATACTTAGACTGTCAGTAACCACTTCTACTTGTAGTGGCCAAATAAATTGCCTACAATTTGTAGACAAAAAGTTCCTATAGTCCCTGTGCAGTGGATAAATTGAGCCTTGACGACAGTTGTTGATGTCTGCTGCCACATGCATTAATGCTATTTGTTAAGTACAGTTTTGTATCAACTGCAACTTTGGCACTGAGCCATCAATGCAGTGATTGCGTAATTTTCATCTTCCGCTTGTGGTGTCAATTAAGGATGAGCAGCTTCGCACCTCCACATCTACATGTGCATGCACAAAATCACTCAGCATAAGATATCTACCCAATGAACTTCGAAAAAGCTGCTCGCACTCAGATCTGAAGGTGGAGCTATTGAATCCTCTAGGTATCATTCTGCCTAGTACTTCAACTGAACAAAGCATCGCATTACATAATTGTGAAAGATGATGACTTTACATGACTTTGCACCGTTGATGCAGTGATATTATCAATCAAAGAAGTAAATAAAGAAATAAGGCATCAGGTTTCAATGCTTCTGTCAGTTATATTCCACTATTTAGAGGTTATCGAAAAATACGTGAAGAGATAGATATAACGCTGTACTTTTTCCTCCGTTAATTTTCAAGCATAAAGTAGGTAGAGTTTCGACTCAAAAAAGTATCTGTATACAGTGAAATTTCGTATATCAAAAGATTCAGTTTTTTGCGGAGATTACGTTCCCGTAGTCCAAAAAAGTATTTGAGCAGTTTTAAAAAAGTCAAATTTTTGCCAATTTAAATACTACCGAGATAACGTCCCTATTTATAAGTAGCATGAAACAAGTTGAATATCAAACGAATGAATATTTACTGACAAACATCATAATTAAGCAGAAAGTAAGCTGATGCTAAGGAAATTTCATCACCTGCATTATAATGGAAGTCTTTATGAAAAATTCGAGATCTGATATTGCTTTCTCGGCTGTAGTTTAATCTTTTTAATTCAATTTCACCGTCATGATTTTATGATTCACTAAATTCGATGTTTCATTTCTTGAATCTGAAGAGTGATGTGGACCCATTTACTTCTTTCAAAGTTAATTGAAATCATTGTCTTTCATTTTGTGATTTTGCTCTGCCAGTCGCAGGTTGCCTGTGATATCAGCACGCTTAAGAAAATACTCTTAAGGTTGAGCATGAAAGTAATGGGAACCTATCGAATTACTAATTTAACAAACATTAAATCTCTAAGGCTGTCATGACACTGAGAATCTGTGAAATACCATCATTCCTTCTGCATTACAGTCATGATCAGTCAATTCCGTGGCAATTTCTTCAAAACTGCAAAAAATTGCACATCTCTCATTTAGTAACAATTACCAACTGTATCCCCCTTGAGTTCATTTATTATAATCGAAAGTGCATGCACATTGGGGATGTAATAAATGCGGAGTTACCACTCTACCTAATATACATGTACAAACGTTTTCAAGATTTTCTTCTATAACATAAAAACCAGGAATTTGATGGAATTCCTCAGATCATCACTTATTGAAGAATTTGCATTCACTTCTTTACATGTGGTATCAATGAACATTTTACAATTTCCGGTCATCGTGAACAAGAATTCCATCTTTACATGAACGACGTGGGACGTGCGTAACCATTCCGTAGACGAAATGTTTTGAACATGTTCGTGAGAGTCATCATGAATTCATTTGATCTGTTTTCTAGCACGTTGAGATGATGCGGTAATGTTCAACGCCTCATTTACATGCATCACTATCTGCATAATGAGATGTAAGCATTCCAGCATTCTGCTTGAGAATTTGATTCACTTCTGACGTGCTTGTTCATGTATGGTAAGTGGAGAAAGTTTTCTTTTGAATGACTTTTGCACTTGTAATATCCATCAGTCAGGGGATGACAGATTATTATCAAGAATTGAGTTGACAACAAAAATGTAGTCACATGAGAAGTGAGAAAAGTTGTTTCCTGTCTACATAATAATAACAATAAATTCTTTAGTTTAAGAGGATAGGATTTGAATGGTCCTCTAAACAACATCATAAAACTAAGCGAAATTAACAAAAATAAGGAAGAGAAGTTAAGTAAACGTTCAAAAAGTTTCAAAGAAATGGGCAAAGCATCGTCTTTTGAAGCTTCGAATCGTATCACACTCTTTGATGCTTCAGTTGCAGAAGATGAAGCGCTTCGGGCAGGCCTTAACATCGAAGAGTGTTCTTTCTCAATTTAGTTTTGGCCTTACATTGAGTTCTCCATACGTATCTGGTCTATATTGGTCTCTACATGTGTAGTAAATAAGCTGAGAATTGTTCTCCGCCAGATATCTCTCTTGCAACTTGAGTATGAGTAGTTCACCCTGTGAACATGTCTTGATAATGAGGCCTACATGTAGTGTGCTGTGTTTAAAATCCGCTCTTTCTCGAATAGGCATTGCTTTCAATTCTCTGTAGAGTGGCTTTCTGCTTGCTCTTTTTGGACAATCGGACATACCCAGACTGTAAAGGAAGATTTTGTAGCCTCTCAATGCGCTGCGCTGCGCCACTGTTCTACCTGAGCCCCACACTGCCAGACAGTGCAAGACTGAATGTAGGAGGAATAGCATATTTTCCTGACATTGTACATCCTGACATACATTCCGTCTTAATCCTAAATAGCGCTAC
Organism: Prostheceraeus crozeri; assembly: GCA_907163375.1. Taxonomy (NCBI): domain Eukaryota; kingdom Metazoa; phylum Platyhelminthes; order Polycladida; family Euryleptidae; genus Prostheceraeus; species Prostheceraeus crozeri. The sequence goes on from CAJQUW010004804.1 coordinate 21,904, forward strand.
GTGACCACTCAATCTTCTGCAGACATAACTAATTTGCTGACTCCAAGTCAACTCATGATCAACTATTACACCCAGAAGTTTGCCGAACTTGACAATCTCTAGGTCATTATCAACTTCTGTTGTATTGAAGTTGGCTAGTAGTCTCTGTAATTTGTGTTTATTAAGTACTGACGTTCCCAACCTTCTAAACTTACATATAAAAATTATCTTTCTTATCCACTAATTATTATTCAAGTTAACAAATAAATGTGGTCAGGCAACGGATAAAGAGGACGACGCAATAACTGTGTGCAATTTCTTGTAATAAAGCAGCATTGAAAATAAGAAAAGCTCTCGAAAATAAGTCAAAATCTTCAGGAATTCATCGAATTTCTTTAATCAAGCATGCGTATTTATTTGCACATAAGCACAAGAATATATAAATCGAATTTGAATGAAGTCATATTAACTGTCATTCAATATCTAACAAAAATGCGTGCCATATATTATTTTAAATAAGATCATTCTGCTACTTGCATATTTTCATAGAACTTGAAAAAATACCGTGGTATCCATCATCAGTGGCGACAATACAACAAACGAACAAGGTTATATACAACTTTGGACATGAAATCGATGAAGAACACATTTAAAAAAGAGACCCGGACAGTCGCAAGGCATGAAGTACAAATTCAAACCGTTAGTGGACATAGAAAAAGAATGGGCCACGCATTGACAGAGAAATATCTGTCAGCAAACATAGAAATAGTATTGGTCACCAACTAAATGCATGTAAAAGTTCGGATGATGCTTGATTGTTCATGAGGTTTTGGCGTGATTTTATGATGAGTGATTCTGCTATTCTTGTGCGTTTTTTTTTTGTTAATATTTTCGTAATATTTCTCTATCAATGCGTGGCTCATTCTATTTCTATGCTCACTGACGATTTTAATTTGTACTCTTGCCTTGCGACTGTCCGGGTCTCTTTTTAAATGTGTTCATCATCGATTTCATGTACAAGAACTGTATATAACCTTGTTCGTTTGTTGTATTATCGCCACTGATAATGGATACCACGGTATTTGAGACCGGTATGGCAATAAATCGCAACCATGCAAAATCTCTACGGTTTCTAGCTTGTAATAACTTGAAAAACGTTCATTGTCCAGGCGAATTGGCACTCTGCAATCCTTATGACTATTTTCAAATAACTTGCTGAAAAGGTGGCAGTCAAATCCCGAAAAGGAGTTGTAGAGGTCTGTGCAAGAGGCAAATATCATAGTATGTGCACCTTTGATTACCTTGCACAGAGAATATTTCTTCCGTAAACAATTTATACCTCCTTTTTTTTCATTGATTCTTCTTGATAGGCTGCGAACGTCGTTACTTCACTACCTTCATCCCACATGCAGTTCCGCCATTGTTGAATTCGTGTCATTTCTTTGATGTGCTACAACATGATACGGTTGTCTCCTCTCCTTCCACTATGTATGGCGCTTAATGATTACTTTATTTTGATGCCTAAGAAGATAAATTGATCAGATTGACTTTGCACGCAGGTGCATGAACTTCTCTAGGCTTCTCAATGCATAACTCACTAATTGTTCGTCCTGTTTCGTGTCCACAACCGTAAATCTCTGGAAGATGTCGATGCCCGCGCAAATTTTGCAGCCTCTGCAATAAGAAGTAGGCTTAATTCACATCTATTTTTCTTTAGGTGGAAGAATTATGCAAATGTGAGGTCATTTACCACCTCCCCGGCACACAATATTCCTAATGTAATTTGCTCTCCACCTATCTTAATACTGTTTAAAATTGTTAATATTTGAAAACTGATGAGCAACTTCACCCCTAGAGATCTATGCTATTTACTTGAGTACTAACATTTAATAATCCTATTAAAAACATCACTTTTCTTCATCAGGTTAATTACTTTTCGTAACTTGTCCAACAGAAACATTTTTTACAGCATGATAAGTGATTTTAACAAGTATTTGATTATATTAACACTAGAACCGCCATTGCAGTCAAATTGACTGCAATCAATTTTTGAATACAGCCAGAGCCTTAACTGAATTAGTTGTGATAATCAGAAGCTATGACATTTATTGCACATATCCAAGGAATGAAATTAAGTTAGAATTCATGAGTAAATATATCTATGGTTGAAAATACACGACAATATATCTTTAAGCGCCAATTGCAGTCATTTTGACTGCAAATCAGTAAAGTATTAGTCTTCAACTTTCAAGCTTAGATATCTCATTTTTAACGCTAACAAAACAGTGAGTCATCATTCATCAACATGAACAGGATCAAGTCATGGATATACCATATCGATCAAGTGTTTAGTTTCTCATCATACGCTCACTTTAGAAGAAAGTTGACTATCAGAAAAGGACAGTAGAAGTCTTACGATGGCAGCACGACGTCGACGAATATCTGCGCAAACTGCTTTACAGATGATAACGCAATTGAATGGAGAAGTATCGGATGACGAAGAGGTGACCATGGACGAATTTATAATCGAGAGTGAAAATTCATCCGATTAGTGACAATGAAGATGTTGAGATTGACGACGAATCAATAATCAGACCGACTGGGCACAATAACGGAGACCGACAAGAAACCGAATTACCACCATATCTGGGTAAAGATAAAAGTACTTTGTGGCAAGAAACAAATCGTGAGCGACGAGGACCGATCTCTTCGAAGAATATCTTCACAGCTAAACCCGGACTTTCTTATCGCTGCAAACGATCTATCTCCTCAGACGATGTATTTTCCGCCTTTCATCTTCTATTCGATAACTATATTGTGAATCACATTCATGCATGTACAATAACTGAAGCCAATCGACAAAAACCTGATTCGGAATGGTCCTTCTCCAAAGAAGAGCTGCTCGCTGTAATTGGAATTATGTATATTCGTGGTGCGACGTCAGCCTCAAAGTTTGATCTTGAAGCATTATGAGTGATAAATGGGGTATTCCAATAGTACAGAATACTATGTCTCGCAACCGCTTTCGTGAGATTATAGGATTTCTCAGATTTGATGAGAAAACTTCTCGGCGAAGTAGAGTTTTATCCGACAAGTTCTGCTTGATACGTGATATTTGGAAACGTATGATTGACAATAGCCAGGACATGTACACCCCTAAAGAATTCCTCACGATTGATGAACAGCTCTTGCCATCGAAATGCAGATGCCCATTTACCCAATATATGCCGAACAAACCGGATAAATTCGGCATAAAGTTCTGGGTTCTGTGTGATACCGAAACAAAATATGTCCTGAACAGCTTACCGTATTTGGGAAAGGAGGAAAGTCGTCCAAGCAATGTTACTTTGTCTGAATACGTCGTTTGTGAATTGGTGAAACCGTACAAGAAATTGGGATATAACATCACATGTGACAATTACTTTACGTCCTTGAGTCTTGCCTCTGCATTGGAAGAACAAAAGATTACCATGGTTGGTACCATCAGGAAGAATCGCCGCGAATTACCGGAAAAGTTACCTCAAATGGAAAAGGATATGATGCGTTACGAATCAAGATTCTTCTTGAACTCTAACAAGAAATGTTCTTTGACGGTGTATAAATCAAAATCAGAAAAATCAGTCTGCGTTCTATCGTCGATGCATGAATCTTGTACTTTTGGCGGCGGACCGAAAAATCTTCCCGAAACGGTCAATTTTTACAACAAAACGAAACATGGCGTTGACATGTTCGATAGCATGACACGTATGTATTCCACGAAGGCGGGCTCACGCAGATGGCCAATGCACGTATTTTACAATTTGTTGGACATCGTTGCCCTAAATTCATGGATTATATATAAAATTGCTTGCCAAAAATCAATCTCAAGGCGAGATTATCTTCTTTTCTTGGGAGAGAGAATGTGTCAAATTTTCAAACCTTTTGAGGTCAATTTGCCTGCATCCGTTTCAGAATTCTCCAGCTAGAACAGCACTAAAGCGAAAGGAGTGCCAAATAAGCAAACATAAGAACAAAGGTGGGAATGTTTGCAGTACATGCAAAAAATGGTGCTGTGGTCCATGTTCTGCAAACAAAATCATCATTGTTACATGTATAAACTGTGCCAAATGATTTTTGGAAACCATGACAGTTTTGCAGTTACTGTAAAAACCAATTACAGTACAAATTAGAACTTTGTTTTTTTGCTGCCTTTTATTATAATTTTCAATTCTTTAGGAAATATAAATAATAATAAATGAATTTATCATTCCAAAAGTAAAATAAATGCTATTAGACAAAATTAAATAACTTACTTGCAAAAAGTCAACTATCCAATAAACAGTGATATTTTTTTCGCAGCAAATTCTAAATAATTAGTTTTAATGCATAAATGAAAATATAGTGCATAACACAGTATATATGTTTACTCATATAAACCACTTTGTTTATGAAAGTAAGTATAGCAATAATATGTCCAATTACCATGATAAATGATGAGCCAATAATAACCGGTAGAAATTTTAGGATGTCAGGTAATTACAGGGTTCTATTCATTATCTTTTATGTTGCAGTCATTTTGACTGCATTTGGCGGTTAAAGGTATGTAAAATTCTTGGCGGTTCTAGTGTTAAAAGACACACATTCTTGGGGTTAGTGCATGTCTCTAGATGACAAATGATACCTATGTTCGCACTTGCTTGGAAATACGCTGATATTTAGCAATCTTATCTGTACGATTTCAACAGTTCGTCAAAATAAGGATATACTGGTAGATCATTCTCTTCAGACAATGTCTGGATAACAACAACGCCATAACGGAACCCGCGCCCCACTGGGGAATTTTTCCGAATGCGCACCACAGAGGCCCCTTGCTGATCTCCCAAACTATAGCATCAATTTTGCCAAATCGCACATCAATCGAATAGGCATTGAAAGGGGATTCAGAAAAACAGCATCGACTTTATTTCTGAGTTCATCCCTGGGCTGCGGTGAAGGTCAAAGGTCAACAAACGCCACTGTATGACGAATTTCCATTAGATCACTATTTGAAATGGAAATTGTAAAAAACTAATAAACTATACATTAATCGAAATATCTGGTTGGGAAGGCTAATAAAACGATGATTATTAATCGCTCTGAGATTACATCATTGTATTAGATGAGGTCAAAGGTCAAATAATTCAAAATTTTAGTTCAACTCAAACATCACTAAAATCGCACATTT
>CAJQUW010004805.1:0-197336 GCA_907163375.1 Prostheceraeus crozeri
TCTACAACCAAAGTTGGAAGTTTGGCAGGGGGGAAGGGGGGTCAGAACATTTTCTCTCTGATTGAGTTGGGAAGAAGTTGCTAGACCCAACATTGACCAAAACGTCCGAATTTGCACTCCGTTTTCCCATCCGAGACCTCCTTCTGCCCGAAAAACGACTTTTCTCATCCCAAAACCACCAACACCTGCCTTTTCCAACTCTGACGTTTTCCTGCCATTTTCCTCCCTAAACCCAGGAAAATTAGTCCAAACTGAGCTTTCCACTGCATTTTTCTCACTCTTAGCTTTCAAATGAGCTATTGCACGACTTTCTACGATGTCTACAACCAAAGTTGGAAGTTTGGCAGGAGGGGGGGGGGGGTAGGTCAGAACTTTTTCTCTCCAATTGAGTTGGGAAGAAGTTCCTAGACCCAACGTTGACCAAAACGTCCGAATTTGCACTCCGTTTTCCAATCCGAGACCTCCTTCTGCCCGAAAAACGACTTTTCTCATCCCAAAACCACCAACACCTGCCTTTTCGAACTCTGACGTTTTCCTGCCATTTTCCTCCCAAAACCCAAGAAAATTAGTCCAAACTGAGCTTTCCACTGCATTTTTCTCACTCTTAGCTTTCAAATGAGCTATTGCACGACTTTCTACGATGTCTACAACCAAAGTTGGAAGTTTGGCAGGAGGGGGGGGGTAGGTCAGAACTTTTTCTCTCCAATTGAGTTGGGAAGAAGTTCCTAGACCCAACGTTGACCAAAACGTCCGAATTTGCACTCCGTTTTCCAATCCGAGACCTCCTTCTGCCCGAAAAACGACTTTTCTCATCCCAAAACCACCAACACCTGCCTTTTCGAACTCTGACGTTTTCCTGCCATTTTCCTCCCAAAACCCAAGAAAATTAGTCCAAACTGAGCTTTCCACTGCATTTTCTCACTCTTAGCTTTCAAATGAGCTATTGCACGACTTTCTACGATGTCTACAACCAAAGTTGGAAGTTTGGCAGGAGGAGGGGGGGGGTGGGTCAGAACTTTTTCTCTCCAATTGAGTTGGGAAGAAGTTGCTAGACCCAACATTGACCAAAACGTCCGAATTTGCACTCCGTTTTCCCATCCGAGACCTCCTTCTGCCCGAAAAACGACTTTTCTCATCCCAAAACCACCAACACCTGCCTTTTCCAACTCTGACGTTTTCCTGCCATTTTCCTCCCTAAACCCAGGAAAATTAGTCCAAACTGAGCTTTCCACTGCATTTTTCTCACTCTTAGCTTTCAAATGAGCTATTGCACGACTTTCTACGATGTCTACAACCAAAGTTGGAAGTTTGGCAGGAGGGGGGGGGGGTAGGTCAGAACTTTTTCTCTCCAATTGAGTTGGGAAGAAGTTCCTAGACCCAACGTTGACCAAAACGTCCGAATTTGCACTCCGTTTTCCAATCCGAGACCTCCTTCTGCCCGACAAAACGACTTTTCTCATCCCAAAACCACCAACACCTGCCTTTTCAAACTCTGACGTTTTCCTGCCATTTTCCTCCCAAAACCCAAGAAAATTAGTCCAAACTGAGCTTTCCACTGCATTTTTCTCACTCTTAGCTTTCAAATGAGCTATTGCACGACTTTCTACCATCTCTCACACCAAAGTTGGAAGTTTGGCAGGAGGGAGGGGGGGACATCCTCAAAACTTTTTCTCTCCAATGTCGCTGGAAACAAACTTCCTAACCCAAAATTGGCCAAAAATTCCGAATCTGGCCTCCGTTTTCCCATCCGAGGCCTCCTTCATGCCGAATTCCAGCCTTTATCATCCCAACACTATCAACATCCACCCTTTCCACACTCTATTCCTCCCACATTCCTATCACCTTCCTTCCCGACCCTTACCCGAACACTCCTCCTTCCTTCCAGAGGGGGGGGAGGGACCTGTTTCCTCCTCTCGGACCCATTCCTCCCCACACATCCTTGGCGAACTCCCTCACCTTCCTTCCAGAGGGGGGGGCTGAGTCAGCCTGATGACTCAGCATTTCACATTTTGCACTTGATTTTGCAATGGGGTTACTACTCAAATTCATGTATTCTCCCTCATATAAAACTTCTCTCTGTTGACATGCTGATTTCATACGTTTTATTGCACTATATACACTGTGAGCTAATTTTGTTCATAATCTGAAATGATAATCACCTCACTTGACATTAATTCCTTTGCACATTCATGCTCGTCATGTACAAGTACCATTGTCATTATCGTAATGCTTGTAATGTTCCTCATGCATTTCAACTTGAAATAAAGCCCATGAATTTTGAATTTTGTACTTAATGAATTGGTGGAGAATCTCAATGCATCTGTTGAAAACCAAAAGCAGCCTTTCATCGCTTGAGCTTATCTATATCCTGAATATCTTCAGAATGTTCAAATTGTCATGATTCCATCTCTTTTGCCTACATCATAATGTGATTGATTTCTGTCAGTATATAACAACTTTAACATGAGATCCTAAGAACATTTCTGCGACAACTTCGCCAGATGGGTCGTCCAGAGAAATGTGCTTATTGAACGACCCTAAGGGCTCTCGGAAAATCTTGTGAATGATAAAAAAGATGAAAAATCGACCTGACATGATGATTGTAGCAGTCCTCGAGGCCCTGTTCGTCAATCCAATACTCAGAGAAACTGTGGATTCTCTTTCGAAATTAATTCTACGCGGATGAATTTCCGCGATGAAACTGCGAGCATATTGAACACTTTTAAAATCATTCTTGCATTCGAAAAGTATAAGGAAATCGCTTGCTGAAATCGTTGACAAAGTAAAAATCTAGAGCATGATAGTAAAAATACCATCAGCGATGAAAGCGGGTCAGTAGGTCAAAACCACCCTTCGGTGACCCAGTTAATGACTATGTTTCTTCGTTTTTGAGGCTTTGCTGCTTTTGCGTAGCCATGGAGCAAACTTTAGTTGAATTTTGGAATCTGAGGGCATAATTATCCGTGTTGCTAGTTAGATGAACTTGTAAATCACTAGGTGATTGGAAATGCAAATAATTATTACTCAGCGGCAAAAAGACAATTAAGGATCGAGTGCCTATAAGTCGTTTGCTGTTCAAGAGTAGGCCCTCTACAGGATGATTCCTGGTCGACATAGCTACGAAAGAGTCGCTACGAGGCAGTGATGAAAATTTACCGGTAATATCACAGGAAAATGATAATTCCTGAGAGCTAATGATTAACGAAAGTTTTGCTCAACGTTTTTAACAATTTTGACTACAATAAGAGGGTTTTCCAAAACTTTTACAGTAGGCTACTGTACATGTGTATGCAAAATCATATAGTAAAATGTACGTTGATTCTCATTTAGATGTTTAACTTAATAACTGCATAAAATGCTTTCCTTTTTCTGATCGTCAGTCAATGGAGGATGGTCAGAGTGGACTTCATCACCTTGTTCAGAGACTTGTGGAGATGGAGGAGTACAGACACTCACACGAAAGTGCACCAACCCCTCACCTGCTGGAGCTGGTCAGACGTGTCTGAAAGAAGATAACAATACACGAGCTTTGGAAGAATCGAAGACGCAGGCATGCGGTCGCACGACATGCCCGGGTAAGTTTTAAAAGAAAAAAAAATGTTTTTCAGAGTGAGCATGTACAAGTCCCATCAGCTGTCTGCCTCTCTGACGGTCCAAGAATGTACATGTTGGTGCATGGCCGCTGACAATAGCATCGTCCAAAAATGCCGAACACGCGGCCGGTTGCTCGGACAAGCTGAACCCTGCAAATTCTCTTAGCCTTGTCTGCCTCAAGGGGCCCCTCTCGTATCTTTTTATCTCACGCCGGAAAGTATCCTGTCATGACTTTTCATTTTTTAATCTTTTCTGAGTAGTTGCTGTTTGTTTGTTGACACAATATTCTTGAAATAGAAGCCATATGAAAAAACCTGCGACCTCATTTCTTTGACATTTTGGATAGTCAATTCAAATTAAAGTAGTTGTGCAACTCCCCATATTTTCAGTTTTGGGAAAAAGATTGAATAATTATGCTAATTAATGATCAGATATCTTCCGCCACGTTGTTGTTCTGAAAGATTTAGAAAGATAATTGATACATAGAGCTGCACATATTTTTGAAATAATTGATGCAAATCTTCTTTCCAACGTTCGCGAACTCATTATTCTTAAAATCGCGATCTCATTAATTCTTAAAAGAATTAAAGAAGAACTTGCAGTTTTCGGCAATTTAAAGTCTGATGCTTTTTTCAAAATGCTGCTTATGTCATCATATCACAGTCAGAGAGTGAGAGAGAGAGAGCATGCGTGAAATAGGTATGTAAAACACCGTCAGCAGATTGCAGTTTTTCTGTTGTATAAGAATTTGGTTATCATCCCGATATGCTTCATGCCGAGCATTTATCTATGGTTCATAAAAACAAAACTTGATTATCAGTTGGATCGTCTCCACTTTAAGTTGCCATTATGCATCCTCGCTTTCACTAGGGTATGTACCACTATGTTACTTTATTTTGTTGCAGATTTTTCCACTGCACTCTTGTTCATTAAGTTTAAATGAATACTAGAAAATAGTGCTAAACCTGAGTGCTAGCTACGACTGTGAGATGAGTCCCAAGATCTAGTACTCTTTGAGTCCGAAAGTACTAGTGCTCATTTTAGAACTGTTTGGATTCGAAAGCACCTCTACCAATCGATAAATGCTATGCGGCAGATCAGACTTATAGTACCCAACTAAACACAGATGCATCTGGATCAATAAAATGATATTCATCTTAAAGAAAATGACTAAAATACAGAATACATTGAATTGCCGTTGCAATCAAACAGACTTACAATATACCCTTATGAAGAGGAAATATGCAGACTTTATAAAGGGGCCTACACTGATACATAGCAAGTTTACCAAAATAGTCAGACGCACTTATCAAGTGCTAATAGCATCAATAGTGAAATTAAAACATTTAACTTAGAATTCGCATATCACATGTCATTGAAAATGTGTTGCAAATTTGTACCTTACTGTGCACGACTGTAAGATTGACAATTCACATGTCAAAAGTAGTCACAACATGTCCATGCGGAGAATGTGCAAAGCAGTTGATTCGGTTTTATCATCATCATTGAAGGGCAATAAAATACGCGTGTAGGCTATATGCTGTCGGATTAAAGGTAGTTCGATGAATATTTAATTCAAATTGATTAGCTTCAACAGAAGGAAGTCGATGAAATGTCACAGGATGGTTTGCAGGATCGTTTCTTGTTTGACTGTACTGAGGTCGACATGCACAAACACTGCAAGCCGTCATTACCAGTTGTAAGCACTCGCTACCTGAAATAGAAGCTATCAGAGTGACAATTTCGCTATAGTAACCAGGAACAACTGCTGAGTAGTTGATATGCGCCACTTATTGGTTAGCCCTCCTACAGTCGCTGCTCGTCACCGTCGACTATGTACATTCCTGTGATACTTAGATCGTCTGTTTCAACTGGGAGGACTAGAGTAAAAGGTCTATTATTTAGATCTAAGCGTGTGCCGTCAACCAGTTGCACACTAACTCACTGAATTTGGCCTCGTGTCATGTCCATATACTCGTACATTTGAGGACCATGGTGCATTTTAGTGTATACTTCTGCACGCGACACTCCATTTTAACCACGGAAATCAAATAGAAGCTCCTTTTAACTGCGCGGAAGAGTTATAAAATCAAATCAATTATCATATGAACAACGTTTCCTATTTCGATATTTTCGAAGTAATAATAATAATAATTATATATTTCTACAATATTTTTGAAGTCATGATTTGAAGCCTAATTCATTTATATTGATATTTCATCATATTAGTAGTCAATTAGTTTATAATGAACATTTTAACAAATTCTGTGAATTTTAATTGTTTTAATTGGGCAATGTTTGTACTTACTATTCCACTTGGTGCTCAGATTGGTGCTTAAATAGGAAGTTATGATTTACAGTGTGGGCATCTGTCTAAGTCTGTACTCTTGCGATTCGAGGATACTTCGACATTTTTAGCCGTGTCGTGCCTTAGTTTAATTAGAAGATCATTGGGAATCATAATGCTCCACACCTAATTCTTCACCGACAAGAAACGACCTGAGGAAAGAATGTTTAAGTCAAGATTATTCCTGATCTAATTTTCAAATCATTTTTCGAGGGTTGCAAAGTTCTAGACTAAAGATTGAGTTCTGGTTTAAACTGTATTTGTCGCACTTAATCAACAGCTTAAAATGCGCGTTCGCATTAGACCGATAACGATAACTATGACGATAAATTAAAATAAAATCGCTCTACATGTTTAGCATAGCTGCTGTTCACATTAGACCGATTTTCTCAATCATAATAGTTCCAATGTAACAGTGGGGCTCAACGATGAAATGAAATATCGTCACGATTTTATCGCTATCGTTCCAGTGTGCATGCGTCTTAAGTCAATTTTAAACTCACGGATTTGTTGTAAAAACTTCAACATCCTCCGCAACAGTCAATTCATCACTACCGCGCATCGCGCAAAAATTCTAAGACCATTCATTTTACAAATAGTCGCAATTTTTCCCGAATACTTTTGGTTATGCATTCCAAGTAGTGTTCAGCGCAATTACCGCACAAATGCCCTCTGTTTCCACCACTGTATTGACACCATTGTTATCTATTGGTCCTCTACATGCTGATTGACGATGCTCCACAATACACGCATGTGAAATCATTTGGCTTTCTCATCATTCGTCAGAGGAAACGGAATCGATGACTTGAATTGTCGCATTTTGTCCTTTTATACAATTGACACCAGCTTTCGATAAACCACCGATTAAATTGTGATCGTAGGGCTGGCCGACCATAAGTCAAGATTAAGTAGGAGAAGCTAGAATTAAGCTCCGTTGATCAATTGAGTTTAAGTCTGGTTTCAGCCATTTCTCGGAGATGAGCTAATCTGTTGTCGTGCAGCCTGCCCCAGAATTTCAGAAATAACCAGAACGCTAGGTAATGAAAAATTACATTCGATCGCAATCTTCAAATTCCTTTTCCGAGGTAGTACTATTCTGTGGATAGTTCCCATACCTCCCGTGGAATCAACTGTACATTTCTTTTGGAAACGACGTTACATGACTCTGTGAGAGAAAGAGAACCATCTCGTTACAAGATCACTAAGTAGGTGATTGAAATCTATGAAGGCAGGAGTCTATTGAGTTGCTCTATGATGTCTAACAAAAACAAATCTCATTTGTCCAAGAAGTGGGTGAATGCTCGACAGATTTCTACATACAAAATGTGAGATAAATTTTAAAGGTCCAGGTCAGAGAATGTTTACATTATGAGAAGGAAACATCCGTCCGACAACACTCGAAGAATTTTCTGCACCTCGAGCACGCTGATTGGTCAGGGGGAGAAATCACGCTGCGAAGTAAGATCGGTAGGGCATTACTCTTGCTTCCACTCATTAATGTTCATTTATGTCAACTATGAACGTCAGTAAGAAGTGGTTTTGGACTTTGAGAGTCCACAATTTGCAAATCAGTTTATTTGGGTATTATGAGTGGCTGGATCATAGAGTAGGGATATATAGCTAGAATGTTGACTAAAAAAGTATCTGTATACAGTGAACATTTTTATATCAAAAGATTCACTTTTTTGCCGAGATAACGTTCCCGTGGTCCAAAAAATTATTTGAGCAGTTTTGAAAACAGTCAAAATTTGCCAATTTATATACTACCGAGATGACTCTCTTATATAAGTAGTATGAAACAAGTTGGATATCAAAAGGAATGAATATTTGCTAATAAGCATCCTAACTAAGCGGAAATTAAGCTGATTATCAAGAGAATTTCATGAATTGTATTATAATGAAAGTCTGCTTTATTATGCTGAAATTTCAAGTTTTTAATTCAATTCTCACCGACATGATTTTATGATTCACTAAATTCATGTTTCATTTCTTGAATCTGAGTAGTGATGTGGAACCATTTACATCTTTCAAAGTTAAATGAAGTCATTGTCTTTGATTATGTGATTTTGCTGTGCCAGTGGCAGGTTGCCTGTGGTATGATCATGCTTAAGAAAATACTCTTAAAGTTGAGCAGGAAAGTAATAGGAACCCATCGAATTGCTAATTTAACAAACATTAAATCTTCAAGGCAGTCATGAGAATCTGTGAAATGCCATCATTCCTTCTGCATTACTATCATGATCACTCAATTCCATTGTAATTTCTGCAAAAGTGCAAAAATTTGCAGATCTCACATTTGGTGACAATACCACTTGTATCACCCTTGAGTTCATTTAATAAAATCGAATGTGTACATGGGGGATTTAATAAATGCAGAGTTACCACTTTATCAAATATACCTACTCTATGGGCTGGATGAAGTTAGCCAATGGCATTTACTCACTCGAAACTGAAGTCCTGGAAACAGTCAATCTTGAAGCAGAATATATTTCAACGAAAGAGTCTACACTGCTGTTGCCAAGCAGTGTTGCCTTCGTTCGGTCGACCGTGAAACTTTGTGAATATTATTATAATGCAACAATGCAGCAACATCGGTTCTTGATTTATTCTAATTCTCATAGAAGGAACATGTTGCTCAATGGAATTTTCAACCATATTCAAATTAGAAGAGCTGGTATAATTTTAATAATAGTAATACGCTTTATTAGTAAAGATGAAAAATACAAACGATACAAAAAGCGTCCGATCTTGCGCCCTATCGGTAGCTGGCGCACATGCTTGTGAGCGGACAGTTGGTCTGGCGCAGCGCAATAATCATATAGAAGCTGAGGAAAAGTCTTTCTATGACCTTGTCCCCGCCTTTGTGGTTGCGTCGGCTGCCACAGAGGAAGCTGCTGGGCCGGTTGAGGACACGACTCCTCCGCGCGAATGAGATTTCCAGCGAGTGCTAGGCGCTCCTTGCGTAGCCTCTCGCCTGGTGGTAGCAATCTGGCTCGTCGGTAAATGTCTGCGTAGAAGACCTGGCATGTTACATCTCATCCTAAGACGCTGAGGTATCATCCCTAGCTGGCAGTTTGAGGTAATTATTCACATTTTGTTAGTTCTACAAAAATGATTGCAACCGCTCTTCAGCAAGGGAATTCTCTGCGTTGCCCCACACAGACGCTTGTGCACATCAGTAGCCAATTACATTACAGAAGAAATTTTCTGATGCAATTCCACCATGTGAGCGCTTTCTTCTCATAGTACGAGCGCAAACCCCCTAGGGTACAAATTGAGAGGTATTCATTAAGAGTGACGCGCTGAGCATGGTGTGATTTCACTCATTTGATGTCTTCCACAAAGGAGGTATACCCTGTGAAACGACATATTATGAGTGGTGCATCTTAACTTACACACACAGAATTGACTTTTTGCTTTGAATATCATTATTACGAATTGTTTATGAAATCTATGTGAAAGGATTTGCATCAACATTCTCATTACATAGCATCGGTCTCCTGTTGTTTTATTATATCCATTTTTAATTTCCTTAACCTATGGTGACCATTGTCCTATTCTATTTCCACTACCAGCATCTGCAGTCGGTACAGTAGGCCTATATTAGACATCCGTTTTGAACATGTATGCAGCAGTGTTTGGAGTGTACGGTATTAGTATATTAACAGTAAGAATGAGTAGTGTTACAAGTCTGAAGATTTCCATTTTTACGAGATATTGGGCCAAAGCTGATCAATTTTAATTCGTTGCCAAGAGAAAGCTCCACTGAATTCTTTTAAGAACTGATTAATCAAATGGTTACAGTAGCATTGCATTTGTACAATTGGGGATTGGAGAACGCCATCAGTCCTCATTAGGACTACTTCAATTAATAATTTGAATTAGTAAGCATTATATTTTATTATAATTGGCTGCTGGGATGATTTCATCATCGCATGAGAATACATGTAATTATTAATGTCAGCATGCAACAATGAAGATTCTCTGTAGAAAAATGCTACACAATGCAGAATTGTACAACAAAACATTGTCCACTGATAGAACATTAATGCGAAAATACAGTCACAAGCAGTGAAGCACGTGGCACGATACTTGGTTGCACATCTATTGGTCTGAGGAATATGATCGTTGATGCCACATGCTCACACAATTTTGTAGTTAATCTGCAATCTGTGTTTACCACAGACAGGGTCTACCGTTTCTATGCTCATGATCTCATATGGATGATTTTATTAATATCATTTTCCAAACTCTATTTCTAATATATTTCAATAAAAATCAAATCATTTACAGTTTGCATTGAAACACTTTGCATGGTTTTGATAATAGCAATATTTGATATAGAAATGCCTTTCAAAAATCACCTTGCATTTTCCACGCCTAACGTTCCCATTCGGGAACATAGCTGACATCTATGCTGCGGTAAATGAAAACATTTAACCCCATTGAAATCTAATTCGGCAAATAGCTACCAATGTGCACGGAAAACAATAGAACATCGTGGAATGTGTTGTCATCATGACAACGGTATCTAATCGATGGGGACCTCCAGTGGTTGACAATAGGAAGGTACCGGCAGCTCGTCAGTGCACTTCGTCAATATTCACGGCTACTACCAATTTTCTTTGTGCATCAAAGCATTTAGATGAAATAACTTACAATTAGCACCTTGTGGCAAGAATCAACAAATGTTTCTGAAATTTGCTTCTTCTCAAAATCTAGCAATCGGCGCATAAGCGAGCAGTTGAAATTGACATCATCAAACACCTTCTGTCCGTACTAGTTTCAGTAACATAAGCAAAGAGAAAAGTTGGATTTCTATGAAAGATAGCACTTTTAAAAATGCTCTAAACTTGTTGATTGGAAATTGAACTAATCTTGCAGTATGAGTTTACAACTGACTATGGGGGACCGAGTATCTCGACCCGCCTGTTCTGTTTTTCGTAGCTGTACTGTAGTCATAACGTTCTGAAATTTATACTTCAAAAAGAGATTTTGATTACTTTCTATTTCATCTCCTCAAGATTCTGTCTGCTAATACTCTCATAGTCAACAAGTGATTGCAAATGTAGCTATAGAATATCAGAAACATATATTTCCAATGGATGAAAACACGCTGATCAGGTTATAACATAAGTATGACAGGTTATGCGATGACAAGTATCGAGTACATAAAATGACATATTTTATAAAATTCTATTACACATTTTATAGACACACTGTAAAAGCGAAATGTGGTATTTTACATAGTCGGTTCAGCAAAAAGTGAAAATGATGCCTTAAGGTTACATGACCAGTGACGCAGAACTTCAACGTCAGATTGTACCAACACGGAGTAGCTATTCTCGAGAATACCCGTATTCCAGAATTTGTTATTCGCGATTAAAATCATGTGTTGTACCAACTGGAGTTATTCGAAGAATCATTGATCGGACATTTTATTCCGACCTTGAGTAAACGCTTAGAATGACATCAATATGACATCATTCAGTGTCACTTTTGCAGCTTGCCATTGGATGAATCGAGCGCTAAGTTTGACGGCGGAATGTCGGTGGCTAACGGAAGAAGAGCTAATCTGATCTTGATAATATATAATGATAATGTTAACTATTAATAATATGTTTTAAAACACTTGTAGTATTTGCTACATCTTCACGCAACTATTTGTCATTCTTCATGATCTACCGCTGAATTCTCTGTTGCAAGGGGAATATACATGTAAAACTCCTCGAAAATTCAAGGAATAATGTAATGAAGTGGCACTGAAATATTGATAATGAAGTCAATGCAGTATAGCACAACATTATTGCGACATAGTAATGCGAATGGTAAATGGGATTATAAATTTGCATAAACGATGTACATGTAATATGCAAAATGATGAAATAACATGCTTTCAACAATAATGCAATGACAATCAGACGCCAGTCTATACAGTCTACTATGATGCATTCAGTTCATGTGATAATTCATTCTGATTCGCTCCAATGAAAGTGTCATATAGATTCCAAAATGAGAGGATATTTACAGTAGCCGAGAGTCGAGACACTTTCTGACTTTGGGTGATGTTCGCGCACAAAATTTTTGTCGGACATGAATAGCCTTTAAAATGTTCGCTTACTCGAATAGCGAAGTACCTTTTAACTAATTACCTAATTAAACTTTAGCCTAGGCCTAATAGTTAAACTAAATATTGTTTGAGCCTACACGTAGGCCTACCTAATTAGGCATGGGTTTCGATTTATCAGTTAACTAAATACAGGTATGCAACAAAAGAGAACTAATAGGAGGTCAATTGCTAGACATACCCAAAATATCTAGGCTATTTACCTACATTGACAAATACACTGTACTGGTACAAGCTTCGGCTTTATCGTAGATAACGGCTATGCTGAATAAGCCCCCAAATCACGGCATTGTTCATAAGCTTACCAAAAATCAATTAATAAGGAAGTCGTAGCCTATAATATAGGCCTAGGCCTGCCATCGGTCAGGTAGGCAATACTTAAAAATGCAACCTCATGACGGTCGCCTTTTTCTATAACCTGCGAATTATCCTATAGGCTATTTAGAGTAGATTCGTTATGCCCGACTATATGGACCAAAAATCCATTTCGTTTGGCTTAATGGAGTGATACAGAATCTAAACCTGACTAGCAAGCCCACGCATAGGCTACCCGGTTACCTATAACCCAGACACAGAATGGCCTAAACACATGGGCTAGACAGGCCTAAACACACTGCAATTGCATGACCCGACTGCTATACAGCCAGGTTAAGGTGTAGGCCTAAATAATATAATTCATTCATGGTGTAGTCCTATAAAAATGGTATGGAGCCTGTGGTAGATAGAATTTTGCTTCATGCTAGGTTTGGGTGTGGGCGGCCCAAGCCCTCCAGGGGACTTAGGGTGCAATTCCATGGTAGTAGAATTTTGCATATGGTTAGCCTTGAGTCATAAAATTCTTGCTTGGGCTTTGGGTGAACCCAAGCCGCTTGGCTTGATGTGACCCAACCCAACCCCTGTAGCAACCTTGCTCACAGCGTTTATGGCAGTATGAGGTGGGATTAGAAGCATACGGATTACAGTGTACATGTATTTTAGACATTGGAATCGGACTATCAGCTACCTTGAGAGACGAAGTATACGCTGTCGGAAGTTGAGCATTTTTGTTAACTAAAAGCGGATATCAATTATTATTCTAGCTCTTATCTTGGAAACATAATATAATATCATAAGCAAATATCGTAATACAACAATTAATTGATGCATGTTATGGTATAAA
This sequence comes from Prostheceraeus crozeri, assembly GCA_907163375.1. Lineage (NCBI taxonomy): Eukaryota > Metazoa > Platyhelminthes > Polycladida > Euryleptidae > Prostheceraeus > Prostheceraeus crozeri. The sequence goes on from CAJQUW010004805.1 coordinate 13,228, forward strand.
TTGTTCATGGTAATATTCTCAAATTCTATTACAGCTAGCAAGATTCAGTCGTGCCAGTTGGGCTGATAAAGCACATGAGTGTCGATTTTATCTTCTCAATTTCTGTTTTGCTATGATAGCAATTAAATTCGTTATCCGCTTTGAGCATATGAGTAAAATTTCATTCATAGCTTTTCAGATCATTGCTGCCTGTTGTTTTCTTCAAACGACGAAGACATTTTTTGAGATTCCTATTGGCTATGTTTTGAGTTACCTTTTCATTTCATACTGGAAATTGCTACATTAACCCAACTATCTATTCAGTTAAAACCAACCAATTGTTTTTCAGGTACAAACTCCCCATTGGTTGAAAAACTACACAACGCTACAACAGATGTAGACACTGACATAATCAACAACATTCCATCTCGTGATATTGCCTCCTTACTCAGGCGAAGTGAATATCTAAAACAGCGAATTCTAAATCACTGCAGAACAATGCAGTCGAACAAATTTCCCTTGACGGTGAAACAATTGCCTCAGGCTACGTTAAATCATTTTTTTATTGACTCAAAGCGTAACATTTTCTACTGTAATAATCCAAAGACTGGAAGCACCAGTTGGAAGGCCTTCTTATTCAAGGATGTGACAAAAATTAGTCTAAAAAAGGTTCCACCACAAGACAGGGAAAACAGTTTGAACAGAAATTTCAAGTTTGCAATATTTCGCGATCCACTCGAGCGTTTAGCTAGTGCTTACAACAATAAGATATATGAGCCTGGTGACAGAATAAAGAATGATTGGTACCGTCCTTATAGAGATGAGATAAAAAACTTTATTCGAAACCATATGGAAACCTCAGTGAAGAACAAGACGGAGCACATACACTTCGATGAATTCTTGAACTTTGTGGATCATAACTCAAGAACTGATCAGACGCTAGTGTGGGATATGCATTGGCAAATTCAGACTTATTTTTGTCAACCGTGCGCAATAAGATACGATTTCATTGGATTATTTAGAGACTTCGGATTAATCAAAGAGTATGTACTTCGCATCGCTAAATCGGATAGTTTTCCAAAAGTTCATCCAGAAGTGAAAACAGTCGATTTGGTTGATGAGATGTACAAGAACATTCCAGAAAAAACAATTAAAAGAATGCAGGAAATCTACAAATTTGACTATGAATTGCTTGGATTTTCACAGCGTTCATTTAATCAGACATGAAAGCTTTATTATTAAAATATCTTCTGCACTTCGAAAGCTTGTTTTCTTTTAGTTAATTTCGTAAATCAGTGTGTGTAAACTCAAATGCAGATTCACATGCAAATTTGAATAATCATGTAACTAACTCTGTTTGGCATGAAAGATTCTGGCTATTATTTCTGTATTTGGTTGAATTAATGATGAAGTACAAAAAATGCTTTAGAAAAGAATTGTGTTCCTATTTGACATGACCTTGCATCTTTTGTTAAACTCTTGAAATTGCAAAATATCACAGATGTTCATTATCATGCACATTTCTGTCCGAATCAATAGTTCATGGATTACTATGAATTATTATTCCTATTATATAATCATTATTACTACTACTCCGCAAATATTTTATTAACACTTTTTCCGCACATAGAGACAAAACGTCATATGGTGATATTTTTTTTATTCCACAAACATTTGAGTGACGTGTTTTCCTGGCAGCTTACAAAAATGAAACAAAGATTCTAATATGCGTATAGAAGAAGTACCGTATTTCAGGCCGGCACAGGCCGCCTTTGATTATTTTAAGTCATGATGAAATTTATCACCAAACAAGAGATTTCTTTGATTGAAACACGTCTTTTGATCAATCAGTTTAGCCAGTTTAACTTACATCATCTGCAACTTATCAGTTAACTTTTTACTTCTTCTCCGCAATACATGCTCAATGATAACATACAATTCACAATTCATAACTTTCAATTTTGATATTCCATTGACAATCAAGTTGTTGATCCGCTTGGGTAGTGCATCGACCATCTGTTCTCACAAATGCCTCATCAGATGTAACTAATTCTTCTCCCGCACCACTACATGCAAATCCACTGATCAATTGCAGCCGTTTGAATTCAGTGCCATTTATTAATTTACGAAAGAGAAAAAACACTGAAAAGTCCAGGATAAATTGAAAAAGTCATCAAGTCACGGTCCTTAAGTCTCGCTTCGATCAGCGGAGGCCTCGGTTCTTTTCAAAATGGCCTTGGCGTTGCACCTTACCAGAGCAACACATATCCACCCACAAATAGAAGCTATGCCATCGTGGACAGTCACCCGGTCTGTGTTGCGAGTCTGGTTCCTAGGCGGGCAACAAATTGCATGGCTTCGTCACCCATAACTCCATATGATGTCAGGTAAAAGGGGAGGCACTGCCAATTTAATTCCCGGCACGTCTCTATGTTGGCGTCACGTTTCCGAGCTTCTGCAGCTGGGTGAGTTTTGGTGGATTACTCAAACCATTGCCTCTTTCATTTTAATTCAATTTTAAGAATATTGAATGTCTGTGGTTTTATTTATTTTATCAGAACTTGATTTTCTTAAGTGTACTTTAAAATCAAAACTTCAGATGCTTTCGTATGGCCACGCTTGTTCTCTGGGTATCTACAACAAATGAATGATGTCCAACACTAAAAGATAAATACAGCTCTGTGCATAGGTTCAATGTCATTACAGTCACATGCTTGATCACTTTATGCACTTAGCGCTTTAAGCTTTGATGACACATAGAAAATGGACGATCATAGGCACTATTAACAAATAGGTGACAGTAAAGTTCTATGTTAATAAAATAGATAAAGAGAATAAATCAGAAGAATTAATGATAAAAGTTAACAAAGATGAATGAAAAATAAACGATCCTTTTGAAGAACTGGCTTCAAATGTCGGATAGCCACACTTTCACAAATCGCAAGGCTCAAAGCATATCTTGCTTGCTTAAATACCCGAAATCCATTGTCAGGTTGATGAAACACACTTAGCTTCTCTGGGCAGTCACACAAATGTCTTGTGATGGCAGACTGGGGTGGATTCTTTGACTTTGGTCTTACGTTTGACGAAAGAAGCCATTTCGAAAGATCCTCCCTCCCACGCGTGGTCAGACATCGCTCACTTTTGCCCACGTACCTCGCTCCACAAGGACATTTGAATTCATAAACAACCATGGGTTGTTTAACATCCATTGAGGAACTATGTCTTTGACCACATCAGCGCACAAGGTCTTGTTCGAAATATCGGAATCGCCTTCAACTGGTAATGGGACCGTTCAATATCTTTCCGAATACTGTTGGCGATAACTTCACTTTGATGACCATAGTAACGCATGTTGAAGTAGAATTTCTTCTTCTCAACGGTCACAAACTTGTGGTGTGAACGCTTTGATTGTTTATCGATAAACCACTGTGGATATCCATTGCTTTTCAATACATGCGCAAGATGTTGTATTTCCTTGTCGAGATGTTGGGGTGAGCATAGAGCTCTTGCTCGGTAAAATAGCGATGACACTAGGTTCTCTGAAGTTTTGATTTTAAAGTTCATTTTCAAAATCGCTCCAACTTATGGATTATTCTTAAGTGTACTGCCTATTCTCTCAGATTAAAGACAAACAAAAATTGGCATTAAATGCACGGCTACTCAGGAGAGGATAAAGATCAGTGGACATGATTTCACGTGGATGTATATGCACATGCTTATTCAGGTGATTGATCCGGTAAAAATCCACTATGTAAGATGCGCACAAATACTATTTTCCAATGAGATAGAACAACTGCATTCAGATTTTTCTTTGTAACAGTTGTATCAATATATTATAAATATGGAGTATTCGCACAGCTTTTTGAATTCTATACATAGCCTATCCTGTCTGTTAGGTGAGGTGAAGGAAAATATTTTTTCTTATGGCATCATTTCATTACTAAAAATGTGTGTAAATTACATATATTTCCTAATAGCATCGATGAATTCCAATCAAAGAATTTGAACAGACTTTCATTTTAATGATCCGTGTATAGTCGAATGAATCAGATAATCGAATCGCTTAAAATGGTATTTGAATCATCAGTTTAGACAATGGCGAATCAGATAATCTGTAATCGGACCTTAAACCCTATTACTGCCCATGAATAGAAAAACAACGGTCTTTTAGCATTTTCTTTAATACAAAAACTTTATCATTTGAAGCACCTCCACACCAATGAAGATAAGAAAAAAAACAAATTCTACAGTATATCATAAACATGGATGTTCCATAAGTGGAACATTGGACACTTCTGATTATATGTGCTCAAGGATGAAAATTTGAGAAACAGTCAATATGAAGAAGGACACCACAAGTGGAGCATTTTCGTTTTGTGTTTTTTTGCATACATGTACTTTGCAACGTCCTTGCTTATTGGACGATGCAATCATGTGAAAATTGCTTGTTTTTTTGGTTTGAGAAGGGACTCTCCTGGGTTCTGGATGTTGCATCTTAATCGTCGTCTTTGCTATGAGTGATCGAACAATCGCCTTGTAAGACAAAAGTAACTTTTGCTGTTGCTCATTATGCCTTTATGTATTTATGTTGACAACTAGGATAAGCCTGTTTTTTTGTAGCAGAAAATACTTCCAAGTTTATATCTGTTATCTACATGTGACTCTCCACCATTGTATGTTGGCCTACATACATTGATTGTTATTCTATCTATTCTTACCTCCAAATTTGAAGATGGCTCACTTCTCCTTTCAAGCTAAGATTTTCAAGCCTTCTCCATGCAGCGACGACGGCCATATTCAGAAAGTTGCACAAATATTCCACCACCATAGTTTTCTATAGTTTAAGCCGATAATCGCTGAGGAATCGATCAAGAAGATCCACGCCGCCCAGATGCTGGTAGCAATTATGAATCAAATGGGGGATGGGAACAGGTATGTGTTTTCTATCGTTTCTACTCCAACGACTGCCACTGTGAAAGGGATCCACAGATTCGAAATTGCTGATGGCAACGACTAGACGATTGTCGTTCCAGTGGCAAACAACGACTTCACCGTTTGAAAATTCAAGGCGACTACCTCTAGGAAGCTTCTTCATTTCTGCTTTAGGCATAATTGGGCATTTTTCAACTCGAGATTCCATTGCCGTACCTGTACAACGAAATCCATATCTAAATTGTCTGAACGTTTTCGTTGAGCAAAAGAATCTGTCCATGTAGATAATATGCTCACTTTTATTTGGAAGACATTGTATCAATTCGGAATCAATTTTCTTCTCATTATAGATTCCGAAATCGTACAGATAACCGCATGACGAAGCCAGGACAAACACCTTGTACCCAAATTTTTCGGGTTTGCCTTTGACGTACATTTTTGCATTATTTCCAGCATAGTATGGTATCATCTGATCATCCAGAATAAATTTGCTTGGAAAAAATAAAAATCGTTGTGTATTTTTTTCTGAATATCTTTAAAAATGGCCGTGATTTTGTCATCTTATCATCATCATCAAGGGACGCGTTGTTGGCTAAATGAAAAAACCGCTTTATATCTTTGAAGCGATTTTTTGACATTTTTTCGGAGACAAATGATGCTCCTACATCTTCGTCCGTACCCAGTATAAATGTTCTTGTGGTAAAATGTGATAGCCACTGAGAAGAATAATTCCAAAGAAGGTCTCAATTTCTTTTTCACCTATATGAAATCCATGCTGCAAGTGTTGGTGGGCATACAAATTCGTCTATGTGCAGCAGAGATCTAGCATCAAAGAATAATCTAAATAATTCAATTGGATCTTTATCCACCATTAACGGAAACTTTTCAACGATGGGCGCCAGTTCGGCTTCTGGTAACGAATTACGAAAATCGGAGCTGTGGCATTGACCATTCTCCTTCGTCCGATCGTTGATGAATTTCAACCAATCCTGGTACGTCTTTGATATCAGATGGCAGTGAATTGTCCACTGTTATGTCATCTTCACCGGAGATATAGTGTGTCTGGCACACGTGTGCCAGACTCAGGTGGCAAAATTACCAAATCACATGAGATTCTTCATCAGAGATATCGATCAATAGCTGTGTAGCTTCTTCGACTGAAAATAGCTTCTTTGGAGTCTGTCTGAAAAAAAGATAGAATGTAGTTATATCAGTACTCGATTCAGAAAAGAAGTAGGTACTAACATTGATAAGTAAAGATGAATAGATTGAAATTAGTTTCATTTAAGGCCGTTCTACTATACTCAGGTCAGAAATGTGTCGTGACGCAGTAGTTAGCACTGCAAGGTACTCTTATACAGAGTCCATGGAGTTCAAAACCGAAAAGGATAACTTTTTCTGAGCCATGTTTCCTGTAGTCACCCGAACAAAGACGATTGTACAACTCCTTTACAATAAGATTGAAAAAATGCAACATTTAACACTTGATTAGTATCGGTTTTAGAAAGTCTACTTAGCGTAGACCTTTTTGTGCTAAGGCGATCTGAGGCGATCCGACTACCTTGCAACTCCTGCCTGTGAGTTAGAATTGTAAGTTATACATTAATACACAAATGAGCTGCATAACTTAATGATAAGCATCAAAATTTGACATTGACTGTTTGGTGTATTATGTAAAATGTAATATCTAAGTGTCCTATGGAACATGGGAAATACATGCAGTGTCTAATGTTCCATTAATGGAACAACATATTTAATGTCCTCTATGAACGCAGAAAAGCAACGATGAATTATATACTTGTATTGTACGTCACCAGACTAATACAGAAACGGTAATCTGAGAAGATTTTGACTCACCTTATTTTTTCATGGACAGGTGTGGGAAAACAAGTTTCAGTGACAAATTTTCGAAATCTCCGAAGTTTCAAATTTCTGTGGACATGACTCAATTAAACATATCGTCGAGATAGAATGAATTTTTTATTTAAAATGATATACAGTAAAGTGACGCCAGGAAAGTGAATAAAACAAAATGCTTTATCAAGCATGGCTGAATGTATTTACGAGGGGTGATTGATAAGTTCGCGGCCTGACATAGAAAGCTTAAAGCCAGGCCATTATGCACATGTGGATTGATACGATGGAATGTGCTGACGGCGCATGACGAGTGATCAGTCGATCCGGTGAACTGTTGGTAAACCACAGCTACTTAACTTCAGTTGCTAGCTTATCAGTCAGTTAGTCAGATAAGTGTTGCGTAAGATGGATCACGTTTCAAATCGAGCTGTCATTCGTTATCTCGGCTTGAAAGGACTCACACCAAAGGAGATTCATGATGATATGGTTGGAACACTTGGTGGGAAAGCTCCGTCCTACACCACAGTCAAGAAGTGGGCTTCAGAATTCAAGCAAGGAAGAGAGAGCTTGGAAGATGATCCCCGTTGTGGAAGACCAGTGACAGTGAGCACAGAAGATATGATCGATCATGTTCAAAAGATTATTCTTGATGATCGCCGTACAACCGAGCGAAAGATTGCCTTCGAACTGAAGATTTCACAAGAGCGTGTCCATAACATCATCCATCATGAACTTGGTATGAACAAAGTTTCCGCTCGATGGGTGACACGACTGCTCACACCAGAGAACAAACGAGCCCGCTTTCTCATCTCAAGGGACAACCTGGCGCTGTTCGCAAGAGATCCTGAAAATTTCATGGACCGGTTCATTACGATGGATGAGACTTGGGTTCACCACTATCAGCCAGAGTCGAAAGAACAATCGAAACAATGGAAGCACCCAGGATCACCAACTCCGCGGAAAGCCAAGGTCACCAGGTCCGCGGGAAAGGTCATGGCCTCCATTTTTTGGGATTCGAAGCGAGTTTTGTTGTTGGACTTCCTAGAGACTGGTCGGACAATTACTGGCGAGTACTACGCTCATTTGTTGCAGCAGTTACGAGTGCAGATCAAGATCAAGCGGAGAGGGAAGCTCACGAAAGGCGTGCTCTTCCATCAAGACAATGTGCCTGCTCACACCTCCGCTACCGCCATGTCTGCCATCCAAGGTCGTTTGACATCATTTCCCATCCACCCTATTCTCCTGATCTGGCGCCATCGGACTTTCATCTCTTCCCAAAAATGAAATTGGAGCTCAGTGGTCAGCACTTCGCATCCAACAGTGACGTCATGGAGGCCGTTGAGGAGTATCTGGACTCCTAAGACTGACACTTCTATGAGCAAGGGATCCGCGCATTGCAGCACCGTTGGGCTAAGTGCGTTGATTGTAGGGGCGATTATGTCGAAAAATAAATATGTATCGTATGCGAAATATGCTTTTTTCTATATCGGGCTGCGAACTTTTCAATCACCCCTCGTACATCATGCCTCTGATATCTGCAAACTTAAATGATGCATATATATATTTCTTGTCTCTTTCATTGTGATACAAAACATTGCTCCATAAGTAGAACATTGAGTGTTAATAGGTTAAGGACCAAATGCGTAAAATGATCTCACACGGTGTGTCGGAATTAAGTTTTTATGCTTAGTAATGCACCGGAGCTGGTATCATCCGTAAGACTAGGTCGTCATCTGCACCTGTCAAGATCAAAGGACGAACGGCGTTGTCAAATTGTTTAGCAGCGGCCCTTTTGCCACCTGATTCGAAATACTTCCATACACAATTCCTCAAAGATCCAATGGTTCTTGCAAGTCTACAGTTCTCTGGTTGGCCCTTGCTTGCATTGCACCAAGTGCATGGGTGCATGCTAGAATAAACCGCTATGCCAGTGAGCATGTTGTACAACTTGAGATTAGCAGCCACTGTGTAGCAGGAATGCGGAGTCCTGTCATTTTGATAGGACTCCGACTCCGGGTGGCAAGTATATAAAGCCCAGTTTTTTGAAAAACAAGCCGGTAACCTACATCATAGATCATTATAGGCTTAGCTGAACCAATGCTGGTGATCATTGCTGTATCAATTATCAATCATTATCGATGAAAGTTTATCAAATGTCGCTTTAAGTTGGATGTATACGACTCGAGTAGTAAGGAAGTGACAAACACCAGATAGCGCAAGATGGCCGCCATCGCTGACTCCCCCCCCTCTGGAACGACAGAGGTTGTAGTCTGTCGTGGTGTGCCGGCCAGGTGGGTCCACGTTCACAAACTGTTCGCTGACTCCCCCCCCCCTCTGCAACGACAGAGTGTGAGACTCGGGTGAGTTGGTCCGACCGCCTGGTTGACGTGGGCGACCGTCCAGGTTGACGTGGGCGACCGTCTAGGTTGACGTGGGCGACCGTCTAGGTTGACGTGGGCGACCGTCTAGGTTGTCGTGGATGGTGAAATGGCTGCCAGATTCGGATTCAGCGTAAAATTCTGCATCTGTGGTGTGATTTCCAGCTCAATCGGCGAGAAAAAATTTTTCTTCAAAATTTTAACAGAGTTAGAATTTGGGACGTTTTGGTGTGTAGCGCCCAAACGAACCATCGGATGAGAAAACGGAGGCCGGATTCGGATTCAGCGTGAAATTGTGCATCGGTATGGTGAATTTGAACGCCATCGGAGAGAAAAAATTTTCGCCCCCACTGCACAGCTCGCTTCGATTTTGGCTTCCAGTGGACGGATTTTGTCGTGCAATAACTCGTTTGAAAGCTAAGAGTGAGACAAATTCACTGAAAGAATCGGCTTGTTCCTATCTGTCTTCGTTTAGATGTGAGACGCCATTTAAGATTTTGGGACATTGGCGAAAAACGACAGAGTTAGAATTTGGGACGTTTTGGGCTGTAGCTTCAAAACGAAGCATCGGATGGGGAAACGGAGGCCAGATTCGGATTCAGCGTGAAATTCTGCATCGGTATGGTGAGTTTCAAGTCAATCGGAGAGAAAAAGTTTCGCTGACGTCCCCCCCCTCGGCACCGACCTTTCAACTTTGCTTCTAGTGGACGGATTTTGTCGTGCAATAGCTCTTTTGAAATCTAAGAGTGAGACAAATTCACTGAAAGAATCGGCTTGTTCCTATCTGTCTTCGTTTAGATGTGAGACGCCATTTAAGATTTTGGGACATTGGCGAAAAACGACAGAGTTAGAATTTGGGACGTTTTGGGCTGTAGCTTCAAAACGAAGCATCGGATGGGAAAACGGATTTCAGATTTGGAATCAGTGTGAAATTCTCTATCTGTATGGTGAGTTTCAAGGCAATCGGAGAGAAAAAATTTTCAACATTTTTCGAAAAAACGACAGAGTTTGAATTTTTGCGATGGCTGCCTACTGTAGAGCCAAAACGAAGCATCGGATGGGAAAACGGAGGCCAGATTCGGATTCAGCGTCAAATTCTACATGGAAATGGTGTATTTCCAGCTCAATCGGAGAGAAAAAATTTTCGCTGACGCCCCCCCCCTCTGGACAGCTCGCTTCGATTTTGGCTTCCAGTGGACGGATTTTGTCGTGCAATAGCTCGTTTGAAATCTAAGAGTGAGACAAATTCACTGAAAGAATCGGCTTGTTCCTATCTGTCTTCGTTTAGATGTGAGACGCCATTTAAGATTTTGGGACATTGGCGAAAAACGACAGAGTTAGAATTTGGGACGTTTTGGGCTGTAGCTTCAAAACGAAGCATCGGATGGGAAAACGGATTTCAGATTTGGAATCAGCGTGAAATTCTCTATCTGTATGATGAGTTTCATGTCAATCGGAGAGTTTCAAGTCAATCGGAGAGAAATATTTTCAACATTTTTCGGAAAAACGACAGAGTTAGAATTTTTTGCGATAGCTGCCTTCTGTAGAGCCAAAACGAAGCATCGGATGGGAAAACGGAGGCCAGATTCGGATTTAGCGTCAAATTCTACATGGAAATTGTGTATTTCCAGCTCAATCGGAGCACTAGAAGCGGAGATAGACGGGATTTTTAGTGTTTGGATGATGGGTATTACGTCATCAGCTGATCGCCACACACTATATAAGCTGGGAACCGACAGAGACTTGTCATTTAGAGGAGAACGATTGTCAGAGGTAGGTCGTCTCTCTGAGCTCCGATGATAGCTTCGGACATTCCAAATTCCGAGTTTCTGTAAGAAACCGACTTAGAAAATTTCATTGCTGATATCAGCTAAGCTGTCAGACTTAGAGGTTCGCCAGGAGATGGCCTTCGTCTCCAGGCCATAAAAGACTCCAAAACTTTAAAGGCTTGTAACTTTGCTTCTACAAGTCCGTTTGACTTGATTCAAAAAAGGTTCGGTCGCTATTGACCTGCCCTAAGTGATGGACTACTTATAAAATTTCATAAGTAGTGCTAAAAAATTGAAAAATTTAAATTCGCTATTTTTGGCAATTTTCGGGGTTTTCAAACCTTCTGAATTCAACTAAGACATTTATAAAGTTGTGGGAGGCAAGCTTCGGCTTGGAATTTGCAACCTTTGTAAACAATCCACTGATTTTCATGTCAAAATCGGGGTCCGGATACCAACACAGTGATATGACGCACGCTCTGTCCGCGGGAGGTTGGATTTGTGGGCCGAGGCCTTGGAGTTGGGATAAGATCCCCTCTGAGTAATGCCTGTAACGGATTCAAAGGTTCGACACTTTCCACCAATCTCACAATTTAGCTGTATGATTATAAGAATGACTGCCAATGTCGCCTGTTAGTAATTCTATTTCATCCTTCCTTTACAGATACATAAGTTACAAAATGGGAGGCAACTCAAAATTTTTATTTAAAAAGTGCTCTTGCGGAGAAATAAAGAGGGGTGGCGAATTCAAACGTCACATTAATCAGTACAAGAATACACCTCACTTCCACGAGGAAAGAGCCGTTATTTCCGGCTGTACACATTGCCTGAAATTTTTGAAAGGCAAGGAGCATGAGGAATTTTACATCGCCCACGCCGAATGTCCGCTCAAAAAGGCTAACAATTATATAACATCAGACATCGGCAAAGTGATCGCGCCCTTCTTCAACGAAGAAACAGTCGATCTAGACGCAGCACTACAAGAGGCTATTGCAACAATTTTGGAACCTGTTGCTTCGGTCACTACCTCATCGACAGCAGAAGAGAAGGCCCCACTAAGCGATTTGGACTGCTCAGATGACTCCGATTCTGAGGAGGTCGTCATCACTAAAAACACGGAAGAGATAGGAAAACCGACAAATCAGTCTTCCCCGAAAAAGAAAGTGATCGCACCTTCCCCAGTAAAGAAGGGGATTAAGCAGCAGATGAACAGCTGGAATAAGGATGAGCAGATCGCAAAAGTGAGCCAGGAATATGCACTCACGAAATTAAAAGATGAGCTCACTCGTTACAAAAACGAATGTTCGGCCCTTAGGGATGACAATTTCCACCTGAAGGGTCAGGTAGCCGAGATTCGGGCCCTCAAGACCCAAGTAATTAACTTAGAACCTTTCCGACAAAGGGCGCTTGCCAGCGAAAAACGAGTTGAAGAGCAGGCGACGTATATAAAATCACTAAAAGCTCAGGAAGAGGTGTCAAATTTAAAAATCGAGCAACTAAAGGCTAGCCTGACTGAGAGTCAGAAGAAAGAAGAGAGACGAACAACGCTCCACATTCCCATCATCAAGAGCAGAATCGTCGACAGCGTCATCCTTGAGAGTGAGGACTTGGATGCCACATTCGAGTGCTACGAGGGAGCAATGGCGGAGATGCGCTGTCTCCATGTCTCCATCAAGCATGATGGCGAAATAAAGGAGCTGCTCCACCGGAAGCGGAAACTGCCGGCCAAATACTTATCTCAACCATCACCATCGAAGGGGTCGCGAACCGGCTAAATTTCTCTTATGATAAGTTAATATCATCTATATCACTTGAATATATTTTCATCTATTTTTCCTTCTATTTTCAGATACGACGAGAACGAACCAACGGCTCTCTTAAGGGCCACCATGGGGCAAGACATGATAGAACCTCCACGCGGTTTACCCTGGGCAGTCTTCGGACTGGCGAATACTATCATTAAGTTGAATCTGCTATCAGTCAACTTGAACGTTGCAAATGAAGTTCGGTGTAATACTTCCTTTCGACGGGCGTTCCTGTAAAGGGCGGCGGTGAAACCCGTAGCTATGTATACCGCAAGGGACATTCGGCAATGGTCAATCTTGTTAAACCTCTCTGCGTCATGTTTGCAAGTGATTGCCTCTGTCTCAACGTAGTATGCATTCGCGCCAGGGCGACATTTAGCCAACTGGCGAAGGTTGCCTAAAACTATCCATTGCAAACGTTATGAGAACCATGATTTCTACCTGTCTCTATCAATGAGATGAATTGATGAATGGAATGAAATGGGAGGACACTCATGCGCCACACGCAACATAACACACTTCTCTCTTCCGTAGTCTAACAAGCTCTTTACACATGGATCGCAGTCGACTGCTATCCCTGTATCAGAAGTGTAAGCTATCTTAATTTTATCTAACACTATTTCATCTACCATTATCATCCATATGAAATGTTATAAGAATTGCAAGTTAAACTAAGTGTGCTACTATTTCCAAATGAAAAAGTATACATGGTTAAATCATCCACTGAAGCCCCATTCAAGTAAGTCAGTATGAAAGCAAAGATAATGTGAAATAAAAATTTATTGTGGCATGTATTTCAAAAGGTCTTCATCGTCAATATCGTCCCAGAGTCTGGCTTCACATAGATCACAAAAACAGTTCACTTGCTTCAATCGTTCTTCTACCGCGAGCCTCACTTTGTCGATGTACTCCCACTCCGCTATAGTTCGTGGCTGGGAGTTAGGGGTGTACCATTCCCATAATTGGTGGAGGAATTTGGTGCTGGCGATCTCCATCACTATTCGTGAGTGTCGTTAGAAAGTGTATCATGGTTTGTAAAAGTTTTACTGCAACACAGGTTGATGTATAGTTAGAAAAGTTTGATCATCAACGTTGTATTCGTAAGACTAGTCAGAAACTTTATCATGTTGTACAAAAGTTTTATTGCAACACAGGTTGATGTATAGTTAGAAAGTTTGATCATCAACGTTTTATTTGTAAGTCTAGTCAGAAAGTGCATCATGGTTTGCAAAGTTAGTGTAGTCAAATAATTTTACTGTGACACCCGTTTGAGAAAGTAAAGTCTGATCATCGAAGTTGTATTCGTGAGTGTCGTTAGAAAGTGTATCATGGTTTGTAAAAGTTTTACTGCAACACAGGTTGATGTATAGTTAGAAAAGTTTGATCATGACGTTTTATGAAACACACATGTCATGAAATGTAAGCGTTAGTGTAGTCAAATAATTTACCGCGACGCACGTTTGTGAAAATAAAGTTTGATCATTGACGTTATATGACTGACCGAACTCATCACAGCACTAGAAAGTTTTAGAAGGTTTTATTTACTGCACAGTGTAGATTGTCTTGTAACTTATTTTCACAGTGTTAGAAAGTTTTATTGGAGACAGTTGCCAAATGTTTCCCTATTAGAAATTCAAACTTCATGACTGTTAGATTAGCTTCATCAGGTTTAGTAAAAGCAGTTTTCTACTGCAGTAAGACTGCGAGTTTAGAATGTTATATGAAAACAGTGTTCATCACAGCGCTAGAAAGTTTTACTGCGCTGTGTAGATTGTTTCACACAATGTCTTATAGTCAGCGTTGAATGTTTTATAAAACCAGATGTTGTCACACACGTTGAGTGTATGAGAGCTAGTTCCATGACATTGAATCGCATGGATTGTAAAGTTCATAATCCAAGGCTAGGCTCCTATACGGTTGGATTTAGGGTTTTATATTACATGTGTTAACCGTTCGTGTAGAATATGTGAAGCAGATGTTCGCTTAAATGCAAATGTTGAAATAAGTTTGTAAGAAATCTTTGACAGGTTGTTGTGAAACGTAGCGAACGTTGAAGAAATGTTTCTGCAGTCACACTCGTTAGCGTGCCAGCTTTACTAAATGTATTCTATTCTCCAATGAGGATTGTTGTCTAATGAGAATCAAGCCTTCCACAGTGAGAATCATTCCATCGTTGAATCATACAAGTGATGGACGCACATTCTCTCTTTGGGATATCATTTTCAAAGTGAATGGGCTATATTATGGTCAGCACAAGGATAACAAAATAGCCTCTCTCTCGATATACACTGAATCCATCCTATATATTCCAAAGCCACCCAACGTAGATGACATTATTGACTTCCTTAACGGGGGTGGTACGAAGCGCAAGTCGGACAATAATGCTACCTCCAAACGCAAGTCAAGGAAAGAGAATTGCTAATCATTTCCTAACTCTACCCTATGACAATTTGCTTATGTGCTTTGAGTGTCGTCGACGTGGTCATATTAGATACATTTTACTTCTTCGTTGCCATCATATCATTTGTGTATTTTGTCGTGAAAAGCATCGATGTAATTCTTCATTTTGTAATATGTTATAGAACGCTTCCTTAGATGTGTAAATTTCCGTTTTAGGCTTCTATCATCATTTTTATGGATTGTGAGGGTGAACCTGTACAGGAGCTCAGTGCTATTGCTATGAACAATTGGACATATCAGATTGTTAGTGTCTATCATCAACATGCCAACTGCGATCCCAATGTTGATCAATGGGCGAGAAAACGCATTCATGGACTTAATCTGAAATATTTGCAAGACTATGGCTTTTCTTGTGAGAGTGCTCTTCTTATTGACTTTAAACGATGGTTAGCTGCTTTCAATGTTATACGCATCTTTTGTAATAATCCTGGTAAGGAGAGGAAAGTATTTCCCAATCTAATCATTGATGATATTTTGCTCCCGCCTTGGGATAGTAGAGTGAATCAACATTATCATGAAGTCACGAAACGTTTTAAGGATTTGTGTGTTCCTATTTTGTCTGTTCGTTGTAGTAGCTACGTTCATAACCAATGCTTCTTTCCTCCTTACCTCAACACTGCCAAAGTCCTGTATGGTTATCATTGCTCGCTGTATGATAGTTACCAGCTGTATCTATTTTATCTCTTTCAAACCATTGATTTATAATGAATGCTTGTTACCATTATTCAATAAATGTTACTATGAGAAGAGTTGTTTTCATGCAATGGATGGGTTAGATAAAGGGCGATCATGTCTTTCTCAAACGACTGTGGAACATTGATTTCCATGATGAAGATTTAAACAGTTAGATTCGATGACGAATAAGATTTACTAGTATGCAAGTTAGACTAAGCGTTCTATTATTTGTAAATGAAAGATATAGTTTCAACAGTGTGTACGTTAGAAATAAAGTTTTATCTGTTTGTAAAATGAGATTGTAGGATTTACTAGTTTGCAAGTTAGACTAAGGAGTTCTACTATTTGTAAATGAAAGATATAGTTTCAATAGTTTACAGATTACAAAATAAAGTTTCAATAGTGTTTATGTTAAAAATAAAGTTTAAGCTGTTTGTGTGTTAGAAATAGAATAAAGTTTCAACAGTTTGTCGATTAAAAATAAAGTTTCAACAGTGTGTACGTTAGAAATAAAGTTTTATCTGTTTGTAAATGAGATTGTGGGATTTACTAGTTTACAAGTTAAGAATAAAGTTTTATCTGCTTGTATGTCAGAAATGAAATAAAGTTTCACCAGTTTAAAAGTTAAGAATAAAGTTTCAATAGTGTATATGTTAAGAATAAAGTTCTGTCTGTTTATATGTTAGAAATAAAATGAAGTTTCGCCAGTTTACAAGTTAAGAATAAATTTTATCTGCTTGTATGTTAGAAATGAAATAAAGTTTCACCAGTTTACAAGTTAAAAATAAAGTTTCAATAGTTTGCAAGTTAAAACTAATGTTTCAATAGTGCGTATGTTAAGAATAAAGTTTTATCTGTTTGTATGTTAGAAATAAAATGAAGTTTCACCAGTTTACAAGTTAAGAATAAAGTTTTATCTGCTTGTATGTTAGAATTAAAACAAAGTTTCACCAGTTTACAAGTTAAAAAATAAAGTTTCAATAGTGTGTACGTTAGAAATAAAGTTTCAATAGCGTGTATGTTAAGAATAAAGTTTTATCTGTTTGTATGTTAGAAATAAAATGAAGGTTCATCAGTTTACAAGTTAATAATAAAGTTTTATCTGTTTGTATGTTAGAAATAAAACAAAGTTTCAACCGTTAACAAGTTAAAAATAAAGTTTCAGATAAAAATAAAGTTTCAATAGTGTGTATGATGGAAATAAAGTTTAAGCGCTTTGTGCGTTAGAAATAAAGTTTCAGCCGTTTACAAGTTAAAAACAAAAAGTTTCAACAGTGTGTACGTTAAGAATAAAGTTCTATCCGTCTATATGTCAGAAATAAGAATGAGGGTTCACCAGTTTACAAGTTAAGAATAAAGTTTTATCCGCTTGTATGTCAGAAATGAAATAAAGTTTCACCAGTTTAAAAGTAAAGAATAAAGTTTCAATAATGTGTATGTTAAGAATAAAGTTCTATCCCTTTATATGCTAGAAACAAAATGAAGTTTCGCCAGTTTACAAGTTAAGAATAAATTTTACCTGCTTGTATGTTAGAAATGAAATAAAGTTTCACCAGTTTACAAGTTAAAAAATAAAGTTTCAATAGTGTGTACTTTAGAAATAAAGTTTCAATAGTGTGTATGTTAAGAATAAAGTTTTATCTATTTGTAGGTTAGAATTAAAACAAAGTTTCAACCGTTTACAAGTTGAAAATAAAGTTTCAATAGTTAACACGTTAAAAATAAAGTTTCAATAGTGTATATGTTAAGAATAAAGTTCTATCTGTTTGTATGTTAGAAATAAAAATGAAGGTTCACCAGTTTACCAGTTAAGAATAAAGTTTTATCTGCTTGCATGTCAGAAATGAAATAAAGTTTCACCAGTTTAAAAGTTAAGAATAAAGTTTCAATAGTGTGTATGTTGAGAATAAAGTTCTATCAGTTTATATGTTAGAAATAAAATAAGTTTCGCCAGTTTACAAGTTAAGAATAAATTTTAACTGCTTGTATGTTAGAATTGAAATAAAGTTTCACCAGTTTACAAGTTAAAAAATAAAGTTTCAATAGTGTGTAAATTAGAAATAAAGTTTCAATAGTGTGTATGTTAAGAATAAAGTTTTATCTGTTTGTATGTTAGAAATAAAACAAAGTTTCAACCGTTAACAAGTTAAAAATAAAGTTTCAGATTAAAATAAAGTTTCAATAGTGTGTATGATGGAAATAAAGTTTAAGCGCTTTGTGCGTTAGAAATAAAGTTTCAGCCGTTTACAAGTTAAAAATAAAGTTTCAATAGTGTGTATGTTAAGAATAAAATTCTATCTGTTTATATGTTAGAAATAAAATGAAGGTTCACCAGTTTACAAGTTAAGAATAAATTTTATCTGCTTGTATGTTAGAATTAAAACAAAGTTTCACCAGTTTACAAGTTAAAAAATAAAGTTTCAATTGTGTGTACGTTAGAAATGAAGTTTCAATAGCGTGTATGTTAAGAATAAAGTTTTGTCTGTTTGTATATTAGAAATAAAACAAAGTTTCAACCGTTTACAAGTTAAAAATAAAGTTTCAATAGTTAACACGTTAAAAATAAAGTTTCAATAGTGTATATGTTAAGAATAAAGTTCTATCTGTTTGTATGTTAGAAATGAAAATGAAGGTTCACCAGTTTACCAGTTAAGAATAAAGTTTTATCTGCTTGCATGTCAGAAATGAAATAAAGTTTCACCAGTTTAAAAGTTAAGAATAAAGTTTCAATAGTGTGTATGTTAGAAATAAAGTTTCAATAGTGTGTATGTTAAGAATAAAGTTTTATCTGTTGGTATGTTAGAAATAAAATGAAGGTTCATCAGTTTACAAGTTAATAATAAAGTTTTATCTGTTTGTATGATAGAAATAAAACAAAGTTTCAACCGTTAACAAGTTAAAATAAAGTTTCAATAGTTTTCAAGTTAAAACTAATGTTTCAATAGTGCATATGTTAAGAATAAAGTTTTATCTGTTGGTATGTTGGAAATAAAATGAAGCTTCGCCAGTTTACAAGTTAAGAATAAAGTGTTATCAGCTTGCATGTTAGAAATAAAATGAAGTTTCACCAGTTTACAAATTAAAAATAAAGTTTCAATAGTGTGTACGTTAGAAATAAAGTTTCAACCGTTTACAAGTTAAAAATAAAGTTTCAACAGTGTCTACGTTAGAAATAAAGTTTTATCTGTTTGTAAAGTACGATCGTAGGATTTGCTAGTTTGCAAGTTAGACTCAGCATTCTACTAGTTGTAAATGAAAATATCGTTTCAACAGTTTACAGATTAAAATAAAGTTTCAATAGTGTGTATGATGGAAATAAAGTTTAAGCGCTTTGTGCGTTAGAAATAAAGTTTCAGCCGTTTACAAGTTAAAAATAAAGTTTCAACAGTGTGTACGTTAGAAATAAAGTTTCAACCGTTTACAAGTGAAAAATAAAGTTTCAACAGTGTGTACGTTAGAAATAAATGAAAGTAAGAACTTCATCGTATGAGTATTCAAAGCATGTTTTGTAAATCAATTGTTTGTAGTCCTGACATGATAGAATCGTGTTAGAAATAAAGTTTCAGCCGTTTACAAGTTAAAAATAAAGTTTCAACAGTGTGTACGTTAGAAATAAAGTTTTAGCTGTTTATATGTTAGAAACAAAATAAAGTTTCAACAGTTTACAAGTTGAAAAATAAAGTTTCAACAGTGTGTACGTTAGAAATAAATGAAAGTAAGAACTTCATCGTATGAGTATTCAAAGCATGTTTTGTAAATCAAGTATGTAGAGTCCTGACATGATAGAATCAAGCTTGAACTGTTGAAACTTTATTTGTTTCTAACATATAAACAGCTAAAACTTTATTTCTAACGTACACACTGTTGAAACTTTATTTTTAACTTGTAAACGGCTGAAACTTTATTTCTAACACGATTCTATCATGTCAGGACTACACACATTTGATTTACAAAACATGCTTTGAATACTCATACGATGAAGTTCTTACTTTCATTTATTTCTAGCGTACACACTGTTGAAACTTTATTTTTCAACTTGTAAACGGTTGAAACTTTATTTCTAACGTACACACTGTTGAAACTTTATTTTTAACTTGTAAACGGCTGAAACTTTATTTCTAACGCACAAAGCGCTTAAACTTTATTTCCATCATACACACTATTGAAACTTTATTTTAATCTGTAAACTGTTGAAACGATATTTTCATTTACAACTAGTAGAATGCTGAGTCTAACTTGCAAACTAGTAAATCCAACGATCGTAATTTACAAACAGATAAAACTTTATTTCTAACGTAGACACTGTTGAAACTTTATTTTTAACTTGTAAACGGTTGAAACTTTATTTCTAACGTACACACTATTGAAACTTTATTTTTAATTTGTAAACTGGTGAAACTTCATTTTATTTCTAACATACAAGCTGATAAAACTTTATTCTTAACTTGTAAACTGGCGAAGCTTCATTTTATTTCCAACATACAAACAGATAAAACTTTATTCTTAACATACGCACTATTGAAACATTAGTTTTAACTTGAAGACTATTGAAACTTTATTTTAACTTGTTAACGGTTGAAACTTTGTTTTATTTCTAACATACAAACAGATAAAACTTTATTATTAACTTGTAAACTGATGAACCTTCATTTTATTTCTAACATACAAACAGATAGAAATTTATTCTTAACATACACACTATTGAAACTTTATTTCTAACATACAAACAGATAAAACTTTATTATTAACTTGTAAACTGATGAACCTTCATTTTATTTCTAACATACAAACAGACAAAACTTTATTCTTAACATACACGCTATTGAAACTTTATTTCTAACGTACACACAATTGAAACTTTATTTTTTAACTTGGATACTGGTGAAACTTTGTTTTAATTCTAACATACAAGCAGATAAAATTTATTCTTAACTTGTAAACTGGTGAACCTTCATTTTATTTCTAACATATAAACAGATAGAACTTTATTCTTAACATACACACTATTGAAACTTTATTTTTAACTTGTAAACGACTGAAACTTTATTTCTAACGCACAAAGCGCTTAAACTTTATTTCCATCATACACACTATTGGAACTTTATTTTAACCTGAAACTTTATTTTTAACTTGTTAACGGTTGAAACTTTGTTTTATTTCTAACATACAAACAGATAAAACTTTATTCTTAACATACACACTATTGAAACTTTATTTCTAACGTACACACTATTGAAACTTTATTTTTAACTTGTAAACTGGTGAAACTTTATTTCATTTCTAACATACAAGCAGATAAAATTTATTCTTAACTTGTAAACTGATGAACCTTCATTTTATTTCTAACATACAAACAGATAGAACTTTATTCTTAACATACACACTATTAAGACTTAATTTCTAACATACAAACAGATAAAACTTTATTATTAACTTGTAAACTGATGAACCTTCATTTTATTTCTAACATACAAACAGACAAAACTTTATTCTTAACATACACGCTATTGAAACTTTATTTCTAACGTACACACAATTGAAACTTTATTTTTTAACTTGTAAACTGGTGAAACTTTGTTTTAATTCTAACATACAAGCAGATAAAATTTATTCTTAACTTGTAAACTGGTGAACGTTCATTTTATTTCTAACATATAAACAGATAGAAATTTATTCTTAACATACACACTATTGAAACTTTATTTTTAACTTGTAAACGGATGAAACTTTATTTCTAACGCACAAAGCGCTTAAACTTTATTTCCATCATACACACTATTGAAACTTTATTTTAATCTGAAACTTTATTTTTAACTTGTTAACGGTTGAAACTTTGTTTTATTTCTAACATACAAACAGATAAAACTTTATTCTTAACATACACACTATTGAAACTTTATTTCTAACGTACACACTATTGAAACTTTATTTTTTAACTTGTAAACTGGTGAAACTTTATTTCAAATTTTAACATACAAGCAGATAAAATTTATTCTTAACTTGTAAACTGGCGAAACTTATTTTATTTCTAACATATAAACAGATAGAACTTTTTTCTCAACATATACACTATTGAAACTTTATTTTTAACGTGTTAACTATTGAAACTTTATTTTTAACTTGTAAGCGGTTGAAACTTTGTTTTATTTCTAACATACAAACAGATAAAACTTTATTATTAACTTGTAAACTGATGAAACTTTATTTCAATTCTAACATACAAACAGATAAAACTTTATTCTTAACATACACGCTATTGAAACTTTATTTCTAACGTACACACTATTGAAACTTTATTTTTTAACTTTTAAACTGGTGAAACTTTATTTCATTTCTGACATGCAAGCAGATAAAACTTTATTCTTAACTGGTAAACTGGTGAACCTTCATTTTCATTTCTAACATACAAACAGATAGAACTTTATTCTTAACATATACACTATTTAAACTTTATTTTTAACGTGTTAACTATTGAAACTTTATTTTTAACTTGTAAACGGTTGAAACTTTGTTTTATTTCTAACATACAAACAGACAAAACTTTATTCTTAACATACACGCTATTGAAACTTTATTTCTAACGTACACACTATTGAAACTTTATTTTTTAACCCTTAAACTGGTGAAACTTTATTTCATTTCTAACATACAAGCAGAAAAAATTTATTCTTAACTTGTAAACTGGTGAACCTTCATTTTATTTCTAACATATAAACAGATAGAACTTTATTCTTAACATACACACTATTGAAACTTTATTTTTAACTTGTAAACGGATGAAACTTTATTTCTAACGCACAAAGCGCTTAAACTTTATTTCCATCATACACACTATTGAAACTTTATTTTAATCTGAAACTTTATTTTTAACTTGTTAACGGTTGAAACTTTGTTTTATTTCTAACATACAAACAGATAAAACTTTATTCTTAACATACACACTATTGAAACTTTATTTCTAACGGACACACTATTGATACTTTATTTTTTAACTTGTAAACTGGTGAAACTTTATTTCAATTCTAACATACAAGCAGATAAAATTTATTCTTAACTTGTAAACTGGCGAAACTTATTTTATTTCTAACATATAAACAGATAGAACTTTTTTCTCAACATATACACTATTGAAACTTTATTTTTAACGTGTTAACTATTGAAACTTTATTTTTAACTTGTAAGCGGTTGAAACTTTGTTTTATTTCTAACATACAAACAGATAAAACTTTATTATTAACTTGTAAACTGATGAAACTTTATTTCAATTCTAACATACAAACAGATAAAACTTTATTCTTAACATACACGCTATTGAAACTTTATTTCTAACGTACACACTATTGAAACTTTATTTTTTAACTTTTAAACTGGTGAAACTTTATTTCATTTCTGACATGCAAGCAGATAAAACTTTATTCTTAACTGGTAAACTGGTGAACCTTCATTTTCATTTCTAACATACAAACAGATAGAACTTTATTCTTAACATATACACTATTGAAACTTTATTTTTAACGTGTTAACTATTGAAACTTTATTTTTAACTTGTAAACGGTTGAAACTTTGTTTTATTTCTAACATACAAACAGACAAAACTTTATTCTTAACATACACGCTATTGAAACTTTATTTCTAACGTACACACTATTGAAACTTTATTTTTTAACCCTTAAACTGGTGAAACTTTATTTCATTTCTAACATACAAGCAGAAAAAATTTATTCTTAACTTGTAAACTGGTGAACCTTCATTTTATTTCTAACATATAAACAGATAGAACTTTATTCTTAACATACACACTATTGAAACTTTATTTTTAACTTGTAAACGGATGAAACTTTATTTCTAACGCACAAAGCGCTTAAACTTTATTTCCATCATACACACTATTGAAACTTTATTTTAATCTGAAACTTTATTTTTAACTTGTTAACGGTTGAAACTTTGTTTTATTTCTAACATACAAACAGATAAAACTTTATTCTTAACATACACACTATTGAAACTTTATTTCTAACGGACACACTATTGATACTTTATTTTTTAACTTGTAAACTGGTGAAACTTTATTTCAATTCTAACATACAAGCAGATAAAATTTATTCTTAACTTGTAAACTGGCGAAACTTATTTTATTTCTAACATATAAACAGATAGAACTTTATTCTCAACATACATATTATTGAAACTTTATTCTTAACTTTTAAACTAGTGAAACTTTATTTCATTTCTGACATGCAAGCAGATAAAACTTTATTCTTAACTGGTAAACTGGTGAACCTTCATTTTTATTTCTAACATACAAACAGATAGAACTTTATTCTTAACATATACACTATTGAAACTTTATTTTTAACGTGTTAACTATTGAAACTTTATTTTTAACTTGTAAACGGTTTGAAACTTTGTTTTAATTCTAACCTACAAATAGATAAAACTTTATTCTTAACATACACACTATTGAAACTTTATTTCTAAAGTACACACTATTGAAACTTTATTTTTTAACTTGTAAACTGGTGAAACTTTATTTCATTTCTAACATACAAGCAGGTAAAATTTATTCTTAACTTGTAAACTGGCGAAACTTCATTTTGTTTCTAGCATATAAACAGATAGAACTTTATTCTTAACATACACACTATTGAAACTTTATTCTTAACTTTTAAACTGGTGAAACTTTATTTCATTTCTGACATACAAGCAGATAAAACTTTATTCTTAACTTGTAAACTGGTGAACCCTCATTCTTATTTCTAACATATAGACGGATAGAACTTTATTCTTAACGTACACACTGTTGAAACTTTATTTGTAACTTGTAAACGGCTGAAACTTTACTTCTAACGCACAAAGCGCTTAAACTTTATTTCCATCATACACACTATTGAAACTTTATTTTTATCTGAAACTTTATTTTTAACTTGTTAACGGTTGAAACTTTGTTTTATTTCTAACATACAAACAGATAAAACTTTACTATTAACTTGTAAACTGATGAACCTTCATTTTATTTCTAACATACAAACAGATAAAACTTTATTCTTAACATACACGCTATTGAAACTTTATTTCTAACGTACACACTATTGAAACTTTATTTTTTAACTTCTAAACTGCTGAAACTTTATTTCATTTCTAACATACAAGCAGATAAAACTTTATTATTAACTTTTAAACTGGTGAAACCTCATTTTATTTCTAACATACAAACAGATAAAACTTTATTCTTAACATACGCACTATTGAAACATTATTTTTAACGTGCAAACTATTGAAACTTTATTTTTAACTTGTAAACTGGTGAAACTTTATTTCATTTCTAACATACAAGCAGATAAAATTTATTCCTAACTTGTAAACTGGCGAACCTTCATTTTATTTCTAACATATAAACAGACAGAACTTTATTCTTAACATATAAACTATTGAAACTTTATTCTTAACTTGTAAACGGCTGAAACTTTATTTCTAACGCACAAAGCGCCTAAACTTTATTTCCATCATACACACTATTGAAACTTTATTTTAATCTGAAACTTTATTTTTAACTTGTTAACGGTTGAAACTTTGTTTTATTTCTAACATACAAACAGATAAAACTTTATTATTAACTTGTAAACTGATGAACCTTTATTTTATTTCTAACATACAAACAGATAAAACTTTATTCTTAACATACACGCTATTGAAACTTTATTTCTAACGTACACACTATTGAAACTTTATTTTTTAACTTGTAAACTGGTGAAACTTTGTTTTAATTCTAACATACAAGCAGATAAAACTTCATTCTTAACTTGTAAACTGGTGAAACTTCATTTTATTTCTAACATACAAACAGATAAAACTTCATTCTCAACATACGCACTATTGAAACATTAGTTTTAACTTGCAAACTATTGAAACTTTATTTTTAACTTGTAAACTGGTGAAACTTTATTTCATTTCTAACATACAAGCAGATAAAATTTATTCTTAACTTGTAAACTGGCGAAACTTCATTTTATTTCTAACATATAAACAGACAGAACTTTATTCTTAACATATACACTATTGAAACTTTATTCTTAACTTTTAAACTGGTGAAACTTTATTTCATTTCTGACATACAAGCAGATAAAACTTTATTCTTAACTTGTAAACTAGTAAATCCTACAATCTCATTTACAAACAGATAAAACTTTATTTCTAACGTACACACTGTTGAAACTTTATTTTTAATCGACAAACTGTTGAAACTTTATTCTATTTCTAACACACAAACAGCTTAAACTTTATTTTTAACATAAACACTATTGAAACTTTATTTTGTAATCTGTAAACTATTGAAATTATATCTTTCATTTACAAATAGTAGAACTCCTTAGTCTAACTTGCAAACTAGTAAATCCTACAATCTCATTTTACAAACAGATAAAACTTTATTTCTAACGTACACACTGTTGAAACTATATCTTTCATTTACAAATAATAGAACGCTTAGTCTAACTTGCATACTAGTAAATCTTATTCGTCATCGAATCTAACTGTTTAAATCTTCATCATGGAAATCAATGTTCCACAGTCGTTTGAGAAAGACATGATCGCCCTTTATCTAACCCATTCATTGCATGAAAACAACAACTCTTCTCATAGTAACATTTATTGAATAACGGTAACAAGCATGCATTATAAATCAATGGTTTGAAAGAGATAAAATAGATACAGCTGGTAACTATCATACAGCGAGCAATGATAACCATACAGGACTTTGGCAGTGTTGAGGTAAGGAGGAAAGAAGCATTGGTTATGAACGTAGCTACTACAACGAACAGACAAAATAGGAACACACAAATCCTTAAAACGTTTCGTGACTTCATGATAATGTTGATTCACTCTACTATCCCAAGGCGGGAGCAAAATATCATCAATGATTAGATTGGGAAATACTTTCCTCTCCTTACCAGGATTATTACAAAAGATGCGTATAACATTGAAAGCAGCTAACCATCGTTTAAAGTCAATAAGAAGAGCACTCTCACAAGAAAAGCCATAGTCTTGCAAATATTTCAGATTAAGTCCATGAATGTGTTTTCTCGCCCATTGATCAACATTGGGATCGCAGTTGGCATGTTGATGATAGACACTAACAATCTGATATGTCCAATTGTTCATAGCAATAGCACTGAGCTCCTGTACAGGTTCACCCTCACAATCCATAAAAATGATGATAGAAGCCTAAAACGGAAATTTACACATCTAAGGAAGCGTTCTATAACATATTACAAAATGAAGAATTACATCGATGCTTTTCACGACAAAATACACAAATGATATGATGGCAACGAAGAAGTAAAATGTATCTAATATGACCACGTCTACGACACTCAAAGCACATAAGCAAATTGTCATAGGGTAGAGTTAGGAAATGATTAGCAATTCTCTTTCCTTGACTTGCGTTTGGAGGTAGCATTATTGTCCGACTTGCGCTTCGTACCACCCCCGTTAAGGAAGTCAATAATGTCATCTACGTTGGGTGGCTTTGGAATATATAGGATGGATTCAGTGTATATCGAGAGAGAGGCTATTTTGTTATCCTTGTGCTGACCATAATATAGCCCATTCACTTTGAAAATGATATCCCAAAGAGAGAATGTGCGTCCATCACTTGTATGATTCAACGATGGAATGATTCTCACTGTGGAAGGCTTGATTCTCATTAGACAACAATCCTCATTGGAGAATAGAATACATTTAGTAAAGCTGGCACGCTAGCGAGTGTGACTGCAGAAACATTTCTTCAACGTTCGCTACGTTTCACAACAACCTGTCAAAGATTTCTTACAAACTTATTTCAACATTTGCATTTAAGCGAACATCTGCTTCACATATTCTACACGAACGGTTAACACATGTAATATAAAACCCTAAATCCAACCGTATAGGAGCCTAGCCTTGGATTATGAACTTTACAATCCATGCGATTCAATGTCATGGAACTAGCTCTCATACACTCAACGTGTGTGACAACATCTGGTTTTATAAAACATTCAACGCTGACTATAAGACATTGTGTGAAACAATCTACACAGCGCAGTAAAACTTTCTAGCGCTGTGATGAACACTGTTTTCATATAACATTCTAAACTCGCAGTCTTACTGCAGTAGAAAACTGCTTTTACTAAACCTGATGAAGCTAATCTAACAGTCATGAAGTTTGAATTTCTAATAGGGAAACATTTGGCAACTGTCTCCAATAAAACTTTCTAACACTGTGAAAATAAGTTACAAGACAATCTACACTGTGCAGTAAATAAAACCTTCTAAAACTTTCTAGTGCTGTGATGAGTTCGGTCAGTCATATAACGTCAATGATCAAACTTTATTTTCACAAACGTGCGTCGCGGTAAATTATTTGACTACACTAACGCTTACATTTCATGACATGTGTGTTTCATAAAACGTCATGATCAAACTTTTCTAACTATACATCAACCTGTGTTGCAGTAAAACTTTTACAAACAATGATACACTTTCTAACGACACTCACGAATACAACTTCGATGATCAGACTTTACTTTCTCAAACGGGTGTCACAGTAAAATTATTTGACTACACTAACTTTGCAAACCATGATGCACTTTCTGACTAGACTTACAAATAAAACGTTGATGATCAAACTTTCTAACTATACATCAACCTGTGTTGCAATAAAACTTTTGTACAACATGATAAAGTTTCTGACTAGACTTACGAATACAACGTTGATGATCAAACTTTTCTAACTATACATCAACCTGTGTTGCAGTAAAACTTTTACAAACCATGATACACTTTCTAACGACACTCACGAATAGTGATGGAGATCGCCAGCACCAAATTCCTCCACCAATTATGGGAATGGTACACCCCTAACTCCCAGCCACGAACTATAGCGGAGTGGGAGTACATCGACAAAGTGAGGCTCGCGGTAGAAGAACGATTGAAGCAAGTGAACTGTTTTTGTGATCTATGTGAAGCCAGACTCTGGGACGATATTGACGATGAAGACCTTTTGAAATACATGCCACAATAAATTTTTATTTCACATTATCTTTGCTTTCATACTGACTTACTTGAATGGGGCTTCAGTGGATGATTTAACCATGTATACTTTTTCACTTGGAAATAGTAGCACACTAAGTTTAACTTGCAATTCTTATAACATATCATATGGATGATAATGGTAGATGAAATAGTGTTAGATAAAATTAAGATAGCTTACACTTCTGATACAGGGATAGCAATCGACTGCGATCCATGTGTAAAGAGCTTGTTAGACTACGGAAGAGAGAAGTGTGTTATGTTGCGTGTGGCGCGTGAGTGTCCTCCCATTTCATTCCATTCATCAATTCATCTCATTGATAGAGACAGGTAGAAATCATGGTTCTCATAACGTATGCAATGGATAGTTTCAGGCAACCTTCGACAGTTGGCTAAATGTCGCCCTGGCGCGAATGCATACTACGTTGAGACAGAGGCAATCACTTGCAAACATGACGCAGAGAGGTTTAACAAGATTGACCATTGCCGAATGTCCCTTGCGGTATACATAGCTACGGGTTTCACCGCCGCCCTTTACAGGAACGCCCGTCGAAAGGAAGTATTACACCGAACTTCATTTGCAACGTTCAAGTTGACTGATAGCAGATTCAACTTAATGATAGTATTCGCCAGTCCGAAGACTGCCCAGGGTAAACCGCGTGGAGGTTCTATCATGTCTTGCCCCATGGTGGCCCTTAAGAGAGCCGTTGGTTCGTTCTCGTCGTATCTGAAAATAGAAGGAAAAATAGATGAAAATATATTCAGGTGATATAGATGATATTAACTTATCATAAGAGAAATTTAGCCGGTTCGCGACCCCTTCGATGGTGATGGTTGAGGTAAGTATTTGGCCGGCAGTTTCCGCTTCCGGTGGAGCAGCTCCTTTATTTCGCCATCATGCTTGATGGAGACATGGAGACAGCGCATCTCCGCCATTGCTCCCTCGTAGCACTCGAATGTGGCATCCAAGTCCTCACTCTCAAGGATGACGCTGTCGACGATTCTGCTCTTGATGATGGGAATGTGGAGCGTTGTTCGTCTCTCTTCTTTCTTCTGACTCTCAGTCAGGCTAGCCTTTAGTTGCTCGATTTTTAAATTTGACACCTCTTCCTGAGCTTTTAGTGATTTTATATACGTCGCCTGCTCTTCAACTCGTTTTTCGCTGGCAAGCGCCCTTTGTCGGAAAGGTTCTAAGTTAATTACTTGGGTCTTGAGGGCCCGAATCTCGGCTACCTGACCCTTCAGGTGGAAATTGTCATCCCTAAGGGCCGAACATTCGTTTTTGTAACGAGTGAGCTCATCTTTTAATTTCGTGAGTGCATATTCCTGGCTCACTTTTGCGATCTGCTCATCCTTATTCCAGCTGTTCATCTGCTGCTTAATCCCCTTCTTTACTGGGGAAGGTGCGATCACTTTCTTTTTCGGGGAAGACTGATTTGTCGGTTTTCCTATCTCTTCCGTGTTTTTAGTGATGACGACCTCCTCAGAATCGGAGTCATCTGAGCAGTCCAAATCGCTTAGTGGGGCCTTCTCTTCTGCTGTCGATGAGGTAGTGACCGAAGCAACAGGTTCCAAAATTGTTGCAATAGCCTCTTGTAGTGCTGCGTCTAGATCGACTGTTTCTTCGTTGAAGAAGGGCGCGATCACTTTGCCGATGTCTGATGTTATATAATTGTTAGCCTTTTTGAGCGGACATTCGGCGTGGGCGATGTAAAATTCCTCATGCTCCTTGCCTTTCAAAAATTTCAGGCAATGTGTACAGCCGGAAATAACGGCTCTTTCCTCGCGGAATTGAGGTGTATTCTTGTACTGATTAATGTGACGTTTGAATTCGCCACCCCTCTTTATTTCTCCGCAAGAGCACTTTTTAAATAAAAATTTTGAGTTGCCTCCCATTTTGTAACTTATGTATCTGTAAAGGAAGGATGAAATAGAATTACTAACAGGCGACATTGGCAGTCATTCTTATAATCATACAGCTAAATTGTGAGATTGGTGGAAAGTGTCGAACCTTTGAATCCGTTACAGGCATTACTCAGAGGGGATCTTATCCCAACTCCAAGGCCTCGGCCCACAAATCCAACCTCCCGCGGACAGAGCGTGCGTCATATCACTGTGTTGGTATCCGGACCCCGATTTTGACATGAAAATCAGTGGATTGTTTACAAAGGTTGCAAATTCCAAGCCGAAGCTTGCCTCCCACAACTTTATAAATGTCTTAGTTGAATTCAGAAGGTTTGAAAACCCCGAAAATTGCCAAAAATAGCGAATTTAAATTTTTCAATTTTTTAGCACTACTTATGAAATTTTATAAGTAGTCCATCACTTAGGGCAGGTCAATAGCGACCGAACCTTTTTTGAATCAAGTCAAACGGACTTGTAGAAGCAAAGTTACAAGCCTTTAAAGTTTTGGAGTCTTTTATGGCCTGGAGACGAAGGCCATCTCCTGGCTAACCTCTAAGTCTGACGGCTTAGCTGATATCAGCAATGAAATTTTCTAAGACGGTTTCTTACAGAAACTCGGGATTTAGAATGTCCGAAGCTATCATCGGAGCTCAGAGAGACGACTTACCGTTGACAATCTCTCGTCTTAATGACAAGTCTCTGTCGGTTCCCAGCTTATATAGTGTGTGGCGATCAGCTGATGACGTAATACCCATCATCCAAACACTAAAAATCCCGTCTATCTCCGCTTCTAGTGCTCCGATTGAGCTGGAAATACACAATTTCCATGTAGAATTTGACGCTAAATCCGAATCTGGCCTCCGTTTGCCCATCCGATGCTTCGTTTTGGCTCTACAGTAGGCAGCCATCGCAAAAAATTCTAACTGTCGTTTTTCCGAAAAATGTTGAAAATTTTTCTCTCCGATTGACTTGAAACTCTCCGATTGACATGAAACTCATCATACAGATAGAGAATTTCACGCTGATTCCAAATCTGAAATCCGTTTTCCAATCCGATGCTTCGTTTTGAAGCTACAGCCCAAAACGTCCCAAATTCTAACTCTGTCGTTTTTCGCCAATGTCCCAAAATCTTAAATGGCGTCTCACATCTAAACGAAGACAGATAGGAACAAGCCGATTCTTTCAGTGAATTTGTCTCACTCTTAGCTTTCAAACGAGCTATTGCACGACAAAATCCGTCCACTAGAAGCCAAAATCGAAGCGAGCTGTGCAGAGGGGGGGGCGTCAGCGAAAATTTTTTCTCTCCGATTGAGCTGGAAATACACCATTTCCATGTAGAATTTGACGCTGAATCCGAATCTGGCCTCCGTTTTCCCATCCGATGCTTCGTTTTGGCTCTACAGTAGGCAGCCATCGCAAAAATTCTAACTCTGTCGTTTTTTCGAAAAATGTTGAAAATTTTTTCTCTCCGATTGCCTTGAAACTCACCATACAGATAGAGAATTTCACGCTGATTCCAAATCTGAAATCCGTTTTCCCATCTGATGCTTCGTTTTGAAGCTACAGCCCAAAACGTCCCAAATTCTAACTCTGTCGTTTTTCGCCAATGTCCCAAAATCTTAAATGGCGTCTCACATCTAAACGAAGACAGATAGGAACAAGCCGATTCTTTCAGTGAATTTGTCTCACTCTTAGCTTTCAAACGAGCTATTGCACGACAAAATCCGTCCACTGGAAGCCAAAATCGAAGCGAGCTGTGCAGTGGGGGCGAAAATTTTTTCTCTCCGATGGCGTTCAAATTCACCATACCGATGCAGAATTTCACGCTGAATCCGAATCCGGCCTCCGTTTTCTCATCCGATGGTTCGTTTGGGCGCTACACACCAAAACGTCCCAAATTTTAACTCTGTTAAAATTTTGAAGAAAAATTTTTTCTCGCCGATTGAGCTGGAAATCACACCACAGATGCAGAATTTTACGCTGAATCCGAATCTAGCAGCCATTTCACCATCCACGACAACCTAGACGGTCGCCCACGTCAACCTAGACGGTCGCCCACGTCAACCTAGACGGTCGCCCACGTCAACCTGGACGGTCGCCCACGTCAACCAGGCGGTCGGACCAACTCACCCGAGTCTCACACTCTGTCGTTGCAGAGGGGGGGGAGTCAGCGAACAGTTTGTGAACGTGGACCCACCTGGCCGGCACACCACGACAGACTACAACCTCTGTCGTTCCAGAGGGGGGGAGTCAGCGATGGCGGCCATTTTGCGCTATCTGGTGTTTGTCACTTCCTTACTACTGACTCGGTTCCTGCCATCTTGCTAATGCGTGCTTCACACGGTTTTTCTCCAGTCTCTACCAGCCAGGAAAATCCCACATCTTTCTCCAAAAAATAAGAGTGCACTTTCGATTTTAATATGCGCTTTGGAGGAGAAACCACACATGATTAACTTGAGGATAAGAGGCAATGTTCTAAAACAAACTAGTATTTCATTTTTGTCTCTGATGTTACCTTTGGCGCGTAGGTGTGATCGAGGCTAGGAAGGCTTGTCTTCTATACTAAATCACCGAGTGAAAAAACAATCCTTTTTTCACTATCACGGTTCATTTCCTCAACTATCACAAGCTTTGCATGCACTGCTGTCTCTGTACTTTTGTTTGACGGAGAAAGTTGACATCAAGACAGTGACAGCTATGTACGAGGATAAATGATTTGTTTGTATTATATTTCGGGTCTAGTTATAGGCCGGAGTCCGGAGTCCTATCATTTGAAAAATGATAAAATGAAAATCATTCAAAAATGATAGGACTCCGGGACTCCGACTCCACATCCCTGCTGTGTAGGTCCACTCCTGCGCATAATGATTGAGTTCAAGCTCAAGTCAGATTAATTTCATGTTGACATTGTTGGCTATTGCAAGGCTGAACATGTGCTTTACTCCACACTATCGAAACTGCTTACGAAGGACATTCTCATCATTTGAAAAAAACTGGCATGCAGATTTTAACTCCGCCTCCGTCAACCCCAATTTTAACAATGAATATGACTATGAATAAACCCCTATCTGTCATATCGTTAAAGAATATATAATTTACATCAGTGCACAAAACTACTACCTCTCTTGTTTCAGTATCGACAAATTTCGAATTTGTCGCTTTGCATAAAGGCCATTTTCGGTAGCTCTGCAGATCATTTAAGTACGTCTTGACGGTCTAGTCCAGGCAATCTACAGCGAATTACACTTCAACCCGACACAAATTGCAGTAGTTTCAAGAGTGGGCTCATCTTGTACAGAAAAATTCCCTTATCAACATAGGCTATCAAAAATCTAGGAAAATCTAGTTAGTGGAACAACCTAAACTTTCCACTTGAAGTCATGAGTCTTTTCGAAATATAAAAGCACGCTTACTTCAATGTAATCACTCATTTTGATAGCAACAGCCAATCAGAATGATGCGCTGTAGCTTTGTCTTATTTACTGCATTGGCTCTCACCAATATGAGCTATGTTTTTGAATTATGTCCTTTCCAAGCGGCTAGATTTCTCAGTCATTAGTTCAACAGTACTTCTATCTATCTGCAGATACGAATGGATGCAGATTTGTACAAGTTAAGCCACAAATCTGTATGTAAGCTTCACTATCAATATACGATGAAATTTTGCAACTATCGTCTTCTGAAAATAGTGGGCCAGAGTGAACGATGATGACCGGCTGGGCTGGTTGAAAGGCCTTGCCTAATAGAAATTCGCATTTAGCCAATACCTGGTTTTGTGGCCTCTCTCAATGGATAACTATCGTCTTATGAAAATACATAGAACTGTTCAAGCTTCTAGGTCAAAAATGCGTTTGCGCACCCTTGTCTTGTAGATAACTTACTTATGTAACTGTAGGGTGCAAATTGATAAAGATTTCTATAAGTTGAGACACACGTTTCCCTTCTATCCATCAATAAGCGAAACTTTTTAGCAAGTACTCTCCTGTGAATATGCGTAGAAATTAAAGTATCTATATCAAAAAACACGTTTACGCGCTTATCATCCAATGCACATTCCAAGGCACCTGCAGATATAAATTGATGTAAATTTGCCTACTTAAAGAGAAAAATCTGTGAGGATTCCTACCACTATGACATTCTCTTCAGCAACTACTCTCTCATGAAAACGCAAAAAATTTCACGTCTCTAGATGAAAAGCAAGTTTGCTCATATCATAATCCTGTTGTCTGTTTCTGCCTACTGTTGCAGAAGCCACAATTTGACTTATTAAACAATCATTTTATGCAACTGTATGCGTTTTCGTATTAAAACAACTATGATATGGATGTTTTGGTGATAGGAATCCACACAGATTTTTCTCTTTAAGTAGGCAAATTTACATCAATTTATATCTGCAGGTGCCTTGGAATGTGCATTGGATGATAAGCGCGTAAACGTGTTTTTTGATATAGATACTTTAATTTCTACGCATATTCACAGGAGAGTACTTGCTAAAAAGTTTCGCTTATTGATGGATAGAAGGGAAACGTGTGCCTCATCTTATAGAAATCTTTATCAATTTGCACCCTACAGTTACCTAAGTAAGTTATCTACAAGACAAGGGTGCGCAAACGCATTTTTGACCTAGAAGCTTGAACAGTTCTATGTATTTTCATAAGACGATAGTTGCAAAATTTCATCGTATATTGATAGTGAAGCTTACATACAGATTTGTGGCTTAACTTGTACAAATCTGCATCCATTCGTATCTGCAGATAGATAGAAGTATTGTTGAACTAATGACTGAGAAATCTAGCCGCTTGGAAAGGACATAATTCAAAAACATAGCTCATATTGGTGAGAGCCAATGCAGTAAATAAGACAAAGCTACAGCGCATCATTCTGATTGGCTGTTGCTATCAAAATGAGTGATTACATTGAAGTAAGCGTGCTTTTATATTTCGAAAAGACTCATGACTTCAAGTGGAAAGTTTAGGTTGTTCCACTAACTAGATTTTCCTAGATTTTTGATATGTTGATAAGGGAATTTTTCTCTACAAGATGAGCCCACTCTTGAAACTACTGCAATTTGTGTCGGGTTGAAGTGTAATTCGCTGTAGATTGCCTGGACTAGACCGTCAAGACGTACTTAAATGATCTGCAGAGCTACCGAAAATGGCCTTTATGCAAAGCGACAAATTCGAAATTTGTCGATACTGAAACAAGAGAGGTAGTAGTTTTGTGCACTGATGTTAATTATATATTCTTTGACGATATGACAGTGGCCAGCAAAAAATGTTGCACTAACCAGATTTTCCTAGATTTTTGATATGTTGATAAAGGAATTTTTCTCTGCAAGATGAGCCCACTCTTGAAACTATTGCAATTTGTGGCGGGTTAAAAATACATGTATTGCCTGGACTAATCTGCAGCATCAATTTGTAGACTATTCACATGGACATTGATTTTAGTCGGTGATGGTGTGGTGTTTGTACTTCTTTCCGATATTGGATTTTGCACTTCGCATATCAGTTTCTCATTTACATCGTCTGTACCTTCGATTCGACTGCTTCAGATATCGGTACAAACTTCTGACGCTACAGAGTTGTCTACTATTTGCGTTCTTCAGTTAATGTAGCTAAGCTCGGTTACCATTTGATACATGATCGTTGAAATATAATATCGTTGACCTATTTGTCTCTCGACTTCACATACTTTACCGACATCGTTAGATTTTGCTGTAAATAAGTTTTCAGAGCGAACTATAAACGGACCTATACCCGGAACATCTTTTTCATATCAAAGTAGCCATCGAGAAGATGGTCAATGTCCCTCAGCTTTGACTTTAAATTGAGCTTACTGAGTTCCTTTATTCGGTAGCTTGTCTTACATTTCTTCCCAAGTTTTGCAGTTTGACGGGCACTTAGTTCTAAATGTAAGCATTGAGTCGTTTGGTGAAGGTAGGAGTTGCTTTCAACAAGATAACACGTCCTGCCATGTTAGTGGGAAATCAATGAACACATTCGGGGATGCTAAAATAAGAGTGCTACCTTGGCCGGCATCATCAGTGGACCGGCACCCTATCGAGAACTCTGAGTGATTGCCAAATGTCGGATATCAAGGAAGCATCCAGAAACTGAGACAGGGATTATTTGCACTCGTCACGACATCTGGTACCACCAAGTCGACGAAATCACGGATATGTGCCAAAATCCGATTAATTCAATGAGTGAACGTGTGAAGGCTGTGATTTATTCAAAGGTGCATCACCACGAAATTTTGACATCTATTGTGATCTCATTGTTGTCTATGCTCGAAATATGCAGCTATAAATATTTGTAAGTCGCAACTTTATGCAATTTTCACTTTAAAGATAGTTAACATCTGTGTATTCTTAATTTTTGAAATATCAGGGGTGTTGCAAACCTGCAGTCGCATGCTGTATATGTTAATCAACGGCAGTAAAATTTCAGTTATGGGCCTCAATTCCTTAGCCTTACAAATCAGACAGACACGTAGACGATATTCGGCGTGCGTTCTCATTCGGTTGACGTACTAAATAAAACAAATTGTTACATCCTATGTTCAAGATATCTACATGAATTTCCGGGCAGCAATGTCAAATTATCATTGCTGCCCGCTCAACATAGATCTTGAACACAGAGATGTAACAATACCGTTATTAGGTATGAATTTGCAGGGCAGCAATGATAGAATTCCGCGTGCGCTACGCGCCCTTGGAATTCTATCATTGCTGCCCGCAAATTCATACCTAATAACTATACAGTAATTCACATGAACAATAAGCATCAATCGCTATGGAAATTTAGATCTGTTAAGTGCAGCAAACTATGTCATCGATGACATAGAAATCTTTCAATAATGCACATTTCTCAAGCATTAATACTGAAAACTCACAACACAGCCAGCCATAAATGTCTAGTATGTGTAGATATTTCTATCAGAGGACAAAACCAATCATACATACAATGCAATCATAACAGTTTCTAAATAATTCCATGATCATATGAGTCAAAACGCCTTGTCGAAATTTATTATCGTCACCATACTACTTAAGTTTTCAGTAAAAGTAGTATATATTTTTCAAATGGCGATTTCTCAAAAATTCACCGAACGATTATTTAAAGTTTGTACCATTATGATCCTTACACAGTGCAGTAACATAAAGTGCTGATCCCAGCTGCGTTGCATCAATAAGCATAAAATCTTAATTCCCCAAAGAGCTGAGCTCAGACCTAGTTGTATTTCTTAGCTTTGATAAGGGAGCGAATAAAAAGACATTAAAAAATATCACATTAGGCCTATGGCTCACAACAGAAAAGTTCATTGACTTTTTTGCAAATGTTCCCCTAGCGGGAACGTTGGGGACAGTGTGTCTGACTATGACTGAAATTTTTATTCATAATATACAATAATAATAGGAAATGCTTGCTTGAAAAGGTTGCGTTCGTCAGCGACTGTTTTTAACTTGCGAAGACCGAGGAGAAAAGATAATGAACTTCAATCACTTTTTGAAATTCGCGATTTATTTCGCAAAGCATGAACTTCATATCGTCATGCAATGAATGTGATGATAACATTTAACTGTCAAAAAAAAACTGTCAGTGGTGTAGAAAAATACAACAACGCTGCAAAACAAGCATAACAAAATATACTACTGAAGAGACAAAGACAAAGTAGAGGCAATAAGACACTACAGAGCCCAATGTAATGAAAGCAATACGGTACCAGAAATATGACCATAATATATATTATTATTCAAAGCTTATCCACCACAGACACCGGAGGGTGGTCAAAATGGACCGTTATCCGGTTATCGTTACACACTTTTGCTCCATAGCTCTTCCTTATATATACCCGGTAAAAACCTGGCTCTCTATCGACCACCTAACCGGCTCTCCAGTCCATACGATGATCCATTTCTGCAATGTGTTTCTTTTTGTAAACCGTGAATCATTTGAGGTACTTTTGCAGTATGTAGACACCTTCGTTCCATAAATTATATGTCATTTCATAAATGTGACAGTCTTAGAAATTATGTTTCCTAGCCGCAAAGGCCCTATATCATAGACAGATAAGCACTTCAAAATGAAAAGGTTGCAAAGGGAATTGTGCTTCAAACTTATCAATGTATGAGTGGTCACTCAATAACAACCTTTTATGCTATACCGTGAAAAACGAAAACATGATTGTCACAAAAATTATATTGTAGTTCTACAGAGTTGCAAGTTTATTTTTCTGTGGTTATTCAAATCTGTCGCCCTATTTGACAGATTTACTCCCATACATAGCATGTTTTTAGGGGAAATTTGCCATTTCATTTGTGCTTTCATCGAGAAAGTATTGCTACTTGTTGAAATGTGATGTTCTTCATTCACAAGTATAATGGACCTAGGTTAGCAAACTGAAATTATAACTTTTATTTCATTGAAATCAACTGACATTAAATTATCTATAAATAGCTATATTTTCAGATGTGTTCGCAATAATTTGAGGCAGACTGTTTATATTTGTCCATTCAAAGAATCATAGAATCTTTGCTATATGAAAAAGATGTCAAGAAGATCACACTGTCAGCCAAAATTGATCACGTTCAATTGTTTTCGTGAGGACTACTGGCCAAAACCAACACTACTAGGGAAAGTGACATTATATGCCAATTTAATCTATAAAACACTATATTTCTCATGGCATAATGTGCATAAAAATTGAATTACAACTTCAACACGAATTTTGCTATTTAAAACATGGTGATTTGAGGCATTTTGTTAATATATATCGCTCCTGTGTTGCATAGCGCTTATTACTGCGTTACGAGTGGTAAGAAAATATTGACATTTAAGATTCAAGCTTACACCCTTGAAATTGCTTATATTGCACGGAAGTCTAAATGATTTTACAAATAATAAATAAGTTTACAATTAAAAAACAATGTGCATTACGTAAATTTGAAATTAAGCTAGGAATCAATCCGAAATGATAATGCACTTTCATTCATAAAATAACAAATACAATAATGTTTGAGACACATAAAGGAATGTGGTTGAAGTGCACCTATCACTCAACTAAATAAATTGTAGTCATTTCAGTAAATGGAATGAGCATTTGCTGAGTTGGGTTGATAGAGATTAGATCTGAATTCTATTCCATAAGACTTCAGACACGTCATTCACCTTTCATGTTAAATAGAATATAATAGACGACTGCCGCTTAAAAATATGCAGTTAACTAACAACTATTAATTTATAAGCAGTCACTATAAGCTAGATATAAGAAGTTGCAGGAAAATTTAAGTCCATGGTTTCCAGATCATTTGGCAACGAATCGTCATTGCTGAAAAATGAAGACAAAAGAAATTGGATAGTAACCAATTGAATTCAAGGTCATTTGGCAGCCGCATCAAAGTTTGGTAGCAAATTACCTACCAGACCGTCGGATTTCACCCAGGCGGCCGCTACCAAATGAACACGATCTGGTGGCCAGAAAAGGCAAACGATCTTCATTTGGGAAGAAATGTTAGTTTTTTGATGAGTTCATTTAGCAGCGAAATATATTTCATTTGATAATAGAATAGAATAATGTATATATTTACCAATTGAAAACAAAAATTTCAAGCGTCAAGATCAGATACAGGTCATGAAGGAACAGCAGAAATGAGATCAGTCAATTCATTGATTACTAGCGTTGACAAAATAACAAAACAATTTTGTCTCAAAGATGTTCGACAAAATTGAACTTTTAGTCTCTTAGAATCATAACACGGTACAATGGAGTATAAAGGGTGATTCTCAGCTTGACATTTGTAAAACAATGATCGGACGGCCGCCAAACGTTCTTCATGAAAAGTTGACGAAAAGTTTCTACGATTACATTGGAATAAGCATATCAATTTACGCCCTCGCTTAAATAGGCGATCGATGAAATTTAAAGATTCAGTGTCTAATATGCCGAATAAGCATGTACAATGCATCAGAACACTTTGAATAACACCTTTGAATACAAACCATAGATCGTCATGATTTAATATGTTACGTAGTATCTTCAACATGTACAACCTTTTTGAACAAATCTTAAAAATATTTCAAAAATGATCAACTCAAGTAAGACTATCATTCCAGATGACACCCAAGATCTTCAACTCTTTAACAACAAGGAAAGGAAAAGGAAAGTAGACTTCAAAATTTCGTTTCTTAATACATAGTGCTTTCATTTTAGAAGCATTCAGCTTCAACTTATTTAACAAGGACCACTCTTTGATGCAATTATATTCAGACAACATAAGTTCGATGGATTCAGAAATAGACTCTTTAAAAATGGGACAAACTTCACAAATGTCATCATAGAATGTACATAGAAACAATCGTATTTTTAGACAAGGGCCTGATGTCTTTACAATAAAATGTAAAAAGAAAAGGTCCTAACAAAGAGCCCTGAGCTGCACCACTAGTGACTTTCAAAGGATAACTCAAAACACTGCCCAACTTGACACATTGATAGCGATCACTGAAATATGAAAAGAGCC
The DNA here is from genome assembly GCA_907163375.1 of Prostheceraeus crozeri. NCBI lineage: Eukaryota > Metazoa > Platyhelminthes > Polycladida > Euryleptidae > Prostheceraeus > Prostheceraeus crozeri. The sequence continues at coordinate 54,578 of CAJQUW010004805.1, forward strand.
ATTTCACGAAACCACAAGGATAATTTGAATCACGAAGTTTTCCAATCAAAATCTTATGACAAATACCATCGAAAGCTTTCGAAAAATCATAATTCAATAACATACAGCAGCCGATTTCAGAGCGATCTAGAATTCCAGTAACACATTGTGCATGTTTATCAGGCAACATGTAATATCAGAGCCTTTTTTATATGCAAATTGAAAATTAGGACAATCTTCCTAAAAGCGTTCTCTCATGTGATTCAGGACGTGGGACTCTAAAAACTTTGCTGGTGTATATAACAAAGTGATCGGACGTAGTTGGTCAATAGAAGCAGGCGTAGATTTCGGAACCGGTGAAACAATACATTTTTTGAAAACTGACGGCACTTTACGTTGGGCGATTGAACAATTGATTAAATGACATGGTGGCTCTGATATAAAAGGAGGTGCAATCTTATAAAATATGTTAGGTATGCCATCAGAGCCAGTGACTTTAGTAGCTGACAAGCTTTCTAAGAAATTAAATGCATCCTGAGGATCTGACAAAGGACACCAGTCATCATCGTCTAGTTCTAACAAAAAATCATTGCGTGCAAATGAATAGCAAAAGTCTCATTTACAGCATTTTCAGCAGCTGCAACACTTTGAAAATTTGATATGATACTTGACAATGGATCATTGACTGAATTCCCTTTAATTTCATTCACAACATTCCATACTTTATTTCTTGATTTCATAGAAAACTGCACCCATTTTTTTTGCAATTGATTATTTCCAGTTTACACTTTTCCTTGTAATGGTTATAGAGTTGAAAATTCCTTTCACGGAAGGCAAGCCATCTCTTATTGATCATGTCTTTTAGATACGGAGTCATCCATGGTTTGTCACGTGAAGTGATGATAACAACATGGCATGGAAAAACAGATAAGCATTCAAAAAAAACTTAAGAGTAAATAGTTTTGTTTTCTTGTCGATATCTTCTTCAAAGTAAACATCATGAAAGGAACATTCATCAAGTTTAGACAAAAAGTCAAAAATATATCGATTTCTTCTATCAAAAACTAGGTGATCCTTCTTCAAACCAGACAATGAATCATTACAGGAACTGACGGTTCACAGTGCTGAAGATCTCAGAGTTCTCTTTCAACTTGCTCACGTTTCTTTTGTGTTCTCTGATACGTTCTTTGAGCGTTCTACCCGTCTCGCCTATGTATTACCATATACAATCCGCGCATGACATGTTTGTTTTGCGTATTTACTTCCACATGCCTTGCGGCGGTGTTCTATTTTTCTAGTGTGATTTCCTTTGTATTCGTTATGTTGTTGGTCGTTGCTGGCTTTTGACTTCTGATCACATATCAACAGTTCATTGTCCACCATGCATCATCACATTCATTGCCTGACGATGTGAAGTGGATACTTCACGAAAAATATCGCGAATTTCAAAAAGTGATTGATCTACATTATTTTTTCACCTTGGTCTTCCCCAATTATGAACTAAGAAATGTTTGCTCATCATGCGATAATATTAAAACAGGATTTCTTATTGTTGCCACGAAAGCTGCAGGCTGGTCGCGGTCTCCTTCTGCTGACACATATTAGGATCCACAGAATTTATTAGCAAAGGTTCGGCAAGGCACAATTGCAGGTCATGAGATGTCTGGCAATGATACTTTCGGGTTGCTCAGTTGGATGGGGTCTCTGCCGATTGCCATTGTTTAGCCAGTCTAGAACGTCCTGAGCATGGCGCCTTGAAGCAGTAAAACTCGGTCGTTCCTATGTAACCACTTCCCCAGAAATATTTGAATTTGTATACAATCATGGAAGGATCCTTGTTCACCTCCTTGTTGCAACAATCCTCGGCATAAGCTTTAATTGTCGGAAAACTATTGTTGGCTTGACTTGTGGGAAATGCTCAGCTATCACTTTTCTGTAGCTTGCGAGGGCAACATTGGACGAAGCCTCTCCTTCTGTAGGACAGCGTGACTGCGCTTTGTAATACTACTCCTCAAAGAGACAATCTGATTTTGGCTGGTGATCTGAACGCTCCACTTCAATGTGATAACTTCTTAGTGACGACACCTGCACCAGGTAGCGAGAACATCAACTCTGACTACCATAGCGCTTTCTCCTAGGGCAACGACATATCCCTTGCAAATGGACAATTTCGAAGAAACCAGTTCGAACAAATACCTTTTGAGGACCAAACAAATGAACAGCGAGGTTAGATTGGATGATTAACAGAATGAATCGACGCAAACTAATAGCAAAGGTCAAGACTATCAAGTCTAACTAAGTCTTTGGACTTCGATCATTCCATAGTGATGGCAAACCGGAGCTTAAATTCAAAGCTAAGTCGCACAAGCATAAAGCTGTTCCAAAACGACCTCCTTGGTCATCACTCAGATACTCACAACCGGCACTCCAATTCAGCGAGCATCTCAACATTTCATTAATTCATCTGACGATTTTGAATTTGCTATTCATGCTGCTGTCTCTATCTTTCCATTTCATCAACCCTCCCAAAATCAATGCCCTTGGCTGCAAGACCCGGTAATCCTCAAGTGTCGTAGTGAACTATAAAGTAGGTGACAGGCATGGACAAGACAGTGACGAAGCAAATCATGCTGAAACATTACTGCAGCTTTTGCTCACAAGGCATCTGTTGAGGATTATATACAAAGACTCTGTGCGGATCTTGACGACGGTTTCACCTCAAGTAACTGCAGGAAGGCTTGATATATCATCAACTCTGCTACCGTCCGGAAGAAAACACTGCCCACGAGCGCTTCCCTCCACTGCATCTATCAAAGATCGCAAAGAAAAGATGAACGAGCACTATCAAGATTTACTCAATCGTGTCCCTCCTCCTGCCGATCAACTCAACCCTCAATATCCACGAGTGTCCTTAAATCCATCTGGTTCAGATAACATTACAGCACGAGTTTTAGCGGTTACTGCTTCCCTCACGAAAATTCCTCATGATTTTTTTATGAGATTTTTGCTCATATATATCTCATGAAATTTAATGCGGATTTGGAACGTTTTCGCATGAAATATCTCATCAAATTTTATGAGCTTTCTCATGAAAATCTCATTAATTAATTAACAGTTGCTTTCTTATGCTTCTGAATTTATTTTCTCGGATACAGTTATTGGAGCTTTCTTGGCCTAGCCATATAGCCCCAAAGCATTGCCATGCCATGTTCACAATACTATTTCAGTATTCGCAAAAATAGACCGTTATTTATCATAATCGTATGCTAAACTATGATTGTATTTATGTCTATTTTCAACATCTTGCATAGTAATGATAGTTGTAAAGTCAAACTATATATGCATCATTTCGAAAATGCTGTTGCACATCGCCATGATACATCCAATATATTTTTATTTTTATCTTTTATAGATATCTTTTATCTTTTATTTTTATATCTTTTATCTTTATCTTTTATTTATTTTTTTACCTTGGAGATCTTGATCGATTGAATAAGCTTTCTAATGGTTATTTCCTTTCGTGGCTAGCATGCATGACTTACTACTTTTAAGCTAATTTTCACGAACACCTCATAAATGCTCATGATTTTCCCATGAACGCGATCAAAGCATCATGAGAACATCATGAGTTAAATATTTTCTTTTGAGAATATCTTGAGAATATCATAATAATCTCATGAGCTCTCATAAAAATCTCATAAATCCTCATTAAATTTCATTAGTTCTCATGAAAAATTTTCGTGAGGGTTCCCATGTCACCAGAGTAGTCAACAATCACGCTGCCCTCAATGGCGGCATGGCACCAGCTAGATGGCACGAATCCATCAGTGTCTCCATTCTAAATAAAATTTCGTCTTCTTCCCTTGACAACCATCGCGGAATATCCCTCTTGTGTACATCTGCAAAACTTTATAATTGCATTCTTCTCTACCGTGTTCAATCTACAGAAGCTCAGCTTACTGATGGCTACTCAATCAAACGCCGAACGTATTCTCAATCTCAAGCTATCAGCTTGTCGTACCTAGCATTTGCGGATGATTTTGCCATCCTCACTGATAATCCGCATGGGTTGCAGTCGTCAGCAAGCAACATCTATGAATCCACGAATAAAGTCGGCCTGAAATTCAACGCAAATAAAACTGTGGCGCTACATATCGGTCCCAAATCCTACCCGGATATTAAACTATTATCAGGTGAAACGTTGAAGTAGGCTAATAAATTCAAGTATCTCAGAGGAATGATATAAATGATGCAGAAACCAGCTGACAATGCAGTAAAATGCAGAAAATCAGTCCGTGGACTGCAGCCTTCAAATTATCGAAGACATTCCATTCACACGCTAGGGTCAGTCCATAATTAGAATTTTCAAGGCCGCTGTAGAGCCATGTACGGATTAGAAGCTCCGGCTATGACAAACACCCGCATCCAGCGATTAGACCAAACCCATTTTGCACTCGCCGAGCTTGCACTTGGAATTCACTATTCTGAAGTGATAAAATCTAAAGACCTTCGCAGAAAAGGCATCGCTGATGCTTCCAATAGTTCACGCCAAAGAAGGCAGAAATTGGAAGATTCTGCACACCCTGATTCGACTCTTTTCATTTTACTCAAATATAATCCCTCCAAACCACTGGGGCGGGGAATGTCCCACTTAATCTCACTGAGAGAAAAATTTACATTATCTGTACCGTGAAAGTTGTTTCTTTTATTTGTTTCTGTCGAATAAAGGCATTTTCATCAACTTATGTCCAATCATTCTCGCCTTTTCTCCTATGTACCTCTGAATGAACCAGGGTTGGCTTTTTGCCGGTTAAAACTGGTTTTTGCCACTAAGTGGTAAAAACCGGCTAAAAGAAAAATTCCGAAAAATCAGTCTATTTCTTCACGAAATGATCTTAATCACTTAATATCACGATGAATTTAAGTATTAGGGTGCATGTGGCTTGGCAGTTTTCAACTCTTATCTTCCAAAACATGACATTCATTCTGTGATGGAACCACATATTATGTTTTTATAACGAGCGACAAACGATGTTGTCTTTCTTTACGACTGCTCTGCTCTTTCCTTGTGATTTAAGAACAAATGTAGACTTCAGCACCATTAAAAATAAAAATTAAAATAAATGTATGAATAGAGAATATAAGATAGATTTGGATCAGGAGTCGAAGCAGATGTACGTTTAACTTGTCGCTCAAGATAGCGAATACACTTCTTTGCCTCCCGACAATCAAAGTCAAACCATGGATTAGAGAGTCATGGAACCATGATCAAACCATGGATTACTCAGAGGGGATCTTATCCCAGCTCCAAGGCCTCGAACCACAAATCCAACCTCGGGCGGACAGAGCGTGCGTCATGTCACTGTGTTGGTATCCGGGCCCCGATTTTGACATAAAAACCGGTGGAGTTATTTACAAGAAGAAACATCCCAAGTCGTTGCTTTGATCAGCTTGATAGCAAGCCGTGATTCACAAGCGTTTTGCAATGGAGATGTTTAGATGCCACCCATGACAAGATAGCTAACACTCAACTGCTTGACCGTTCAAAGTGCTACGTTGAGAACTGTGTCAAATGCCCAACATGAGTTGCTCCAGAGGTTTTGGTCTAAAATATGACACACTCCCTTGCCACACTTATCACTACGGCATCATCCGCCGTCCCGAAGGAACACCCTGTCAGTGGAATATTACGGGAAAACTCTCCGTGTCTTGCTCGCTTTCAGTGAAAAGCCGCTTATATCATGGTAAGACTGACTTGTACACACTTAACCATGCCTTGATTGACTTCAACAGGGTCGAAATCCCCAGAAAACCTCAAGAAAAGTGAATTTAAAATTTTTATTTTTTTAGCACTACTTATGAAATTTTATAAGTATTCTGTCACTATAGGTCTGATCAATAGCGACCGAACATTTTTTGAATCAAGTCAAACGGACTTGTAGAAGCAAAGTTACAAGCCTTTAAAGTTTTGGAGTCTTTTATGGCCTGGAGACGAAGGCCATCTCCTGGCGAACCTATAAGTCTGATGCCTTAGCTGATATCAGCAATGAAATTTTCTAAGTCGGTTTCTTACAAAAACCCGAAATTTGGTATGTCCGATGCTATCATCGGAGCTCAGAGAGACGACCTACCTTTGACAATCGCTCTCGTATTAATAAAAAGTCTCTGTCGGTTCCCCGCTTGTATAGTTTGTGGCGATCAGCTGATGACGCAATATCCATCATCCAAATCTTTAAAGACGTCTATCTCCGGCTCTAGTGCTCCGATTGACTTGAAACTCACCCTCTAGATGCAGAATGGCACGCTGCTTTCAAATCTGGATTCTGTTTTCCCGTCCGAGGCTTGGTTCACCCGCTAGAGCGATTTGCATAAAAATTCTAACTCGCCAATGTCCAAAATTTTCAATGACGTCTCACATCTAAACGAAGGCAGATATGAGCAAGCCGATTCTTCCACTGAATTTGTCTTACTCTTAGCTTTCAAATGAGCTATCACACAATTTTCTACGATCTCTAGAACAAAAGTTGGAAGTCTCGTCCAGAGGGGGGGACGTCCTCGAAATTTTTTCTCTCCGATTGAGCTGGAAACATCCTTCCTAACCCAACATTTGACGTAGATTCCGAATCTGACCTCCAATTTTTAATCCGAACCCTCCTTCATACCGATTTTTTTCTCATCTCAAAACCACCAAAACCCACCTTTTCTCCCTCTATCCTTCCCACATTCCACCCCTTACCTCACTGGAAAATTTTTCCTTCCTTCCAGAGGGGGGGGGGTTAGGGAACAGTTTCTTCCTCTCGGACCCATTCCTCCCATCACATCCTTGACCACCTCTCTTCCTTCCAGAGGGGGCGGAGCTGAGTCAGCATTATGACTCATCGTTGCTCATTTTGGACTTGCGCCTGTGATGGGATTACTACTTGTGCGTATATTATGTTAATCAGTAGTAAATGATAATGCAATTTATCTTACCTGCAAAGAATCGCGATTTATGAAAAACTAAATACGTTAAATTGGCGATGTTTCGGACCTCGGTGACTTCGTATATGCTTTGGAAGCTAGACTGGAAATTCCAGTGCGATGTCTCGCTCTTTGTTACTGTTGAGCCGTATTCACTCTGTCAATCGATGTTACAGCCAAATTTGCACAGTTGCAAACCAACATAGCTTTAGTTCTGACGTCATTTGCCGCTTTGATATATTTACTTAACTTAAGAATGCTTCCAACATTCAGTCTTTGTAACAAACCATATAAATTTTGCTTCGAAACATCAATAAGATATGGTATGTAACGCAATCTGATATCATTATACACTGAACATTCACAAACAAAATGAAATACAGTTTCTATTGTTCTATCATTGCACAAACTGCATATTCTTTCTTCATATTCTAATCTATTTCTATAACTTCTTGTTCTTACCGCTAAATTATGATTTCCACACATCACTTTTAACAATGGTGCTACATCTTTAGGTGCTAAATTTAGGGTCAGATAATGTTTTATTGATAAATCAAATTGTGCTGATTCCAAATAATCGGTTCTAGTGCGACTTCTTTTGGCGTCATTTATCCATTCAGTTCTAAAATGTTCAAAATTGATGGTGGCACACGGGAGGTTCTTCATTTCAAGTTTTGTTTCACAAAATTAAAACTGCGCTCCCTTTCTTTTTAAGCCGAAGTTATATTTATTGATTTAAAATACAAATGAGACGGGTCGACCGGTTTCTGCACTCAGTGCCTTTCTCAAGACCCAACACTTAAAAACTTGCAATGGATCATGCATTACATTTAATGCATTTACACCTGGTCCTGCTACATGCATGCTTGAATTATGGAGTCATTCCCAATTTCATTGATAACCAAGTCAAGATTTCAAGTGACATTGGTATTACAAAGGCTATCTACAGAAAGTCCCAATCATTGAAATTGGAGCTTTTGCGAGGCGCGATATCGTCAATAAAAATGGAAAAGGATGATATCAATAGATGGTTTTCTTATGAATACCTCAATTTCACCAGAAGTTGCTCAACGGAGTTGTGTAGTACTATCCTAACAAAGATTGAGGGAACAGTGAAAGCTGAAATGAAACTCTCATTTGAACGACACCAACGAAAGTTGAGTAATTGGACTGGTAAGAATTATATCATTGACAGAACACTTTATGAAGTGAATTATAGACCAAGCTATATGTTTGATTTCCATGATTCATTCTGGTTTGATGATTATGATCGCTCACATCAGTTCATCAGTAATAATAAGTACGACAGTAAGATTCGTGTGGAAACTGATATCAGCATTCCAAATGACATTCTCAGTTTTCTGAGTAGGGGCCCTAGGTTTCGCTTGCCCCACCTTCATAATGAACACTTCTTGAAGAATAATCAACTGTCTATCCTCACTACTTGTCAAAATTATCGCTGGAAAGCTCTATATGATAATAGAGATTCGGTTCCTTACAATAAGATAAATATTCCCTTCAGTAAGAATACAGTTAAATTTCCACCTAAATTAGATGAAAATGTAGAACTTAAACTGAAAATGTTTGAGACAGAAGCCATGAAAATAATCAATACAGAAATGAAATACGAAAAAAGTAAGCCGCTAAGTAAATTTAATAATCAAATGATTAGAAAAACTAAAACATTTTTGAAGGAGAAGGCTCTTGTAGTTATCCCTTCTGACAAAACTAATCGCCTGGTTATCTCCGACGAGCAGTCCATGGTAAATCGCATAGAAGATATACTAAGTGATGATATAACATATAGAAAACTTGTAAAATCTCGTAACAACGGCATAGAAAATCAAGCTAATAAAATGATTAGAACCTACTGTAAAAATAACGATCGCTTAGATATAGGAAAATTAATATCAACTGGAGCAAAGCCGGCGAAGTTCCAGGTTCGAGTGAAGGATCACAAGGATAAGGACGAGTCCGGTTACCCTTTAAGACCGATAGCCGCGGTGTCAAATACTCCTACTGAAAGAGTGGATTGGTTAGTAGGACATTTACTTAATAAGTTAGTAAAGTTCGTGCCGTCACATTTACCTAACACAAGCGCTTTGATAGAAAATTTATCAGCGATTAAGAACTTAACAACAAATACTGTAATGTTCATCTCATTGGATGTAAAAAATTTATATACTTCTATCCCTCTTTTAGAAGGAATAGAAATAGTTTCTAATTTCGCAAAAGAAAACTGGCATTTAATTGACAACTACAACCTAGACATCAATTGCATAGAACAATTCCTCAAGTTGGTAGCTTTTAATTACGAGATTGAATTTAACAATATTGTATATCTTCAAAAGAAAGGTTGTCCTATGGGTTCGCACTTTGGGCCACCATTTGCGATTATTTTTATGAAATACATAGAAGAATTGGCTTTGAAAAAACTAGAGACTAATGACATAAAACCCAAATTATACCGTAGATATATTGATGACATAATTCTTGGCCCGTTTGCCAATGAACCGTCTTTGTTCAATAGCATATTAGAAATTTTTAATTCTATTCACCCAGACATAAAATTTACCATAGAAGCACCAGAAAATGGCGTCTTAAATTTTCTGGATTTATCTATATCAATAGAAAGGGAAGTTTACTTCCAGCCTTACAATAAAGAAAATCATTCTGGGATATGTCTCGATAAATTTAGCAATGTTCCAGATTTCGTTAAGCAAAACTTCATTAAAAACACGATAAATAACATAGGTGTACGTTGCTCTGATAGCGATGATGTTGGACGTCATGTAAACGACTTTAAGAAAAAACTAAGAAAAAATAATTATCATTGGAGGGATGTTCAAGAAAAACGCCCTAAGCAAAATAGCAGGGACGAAAATAATACAAATAGCATCCTACAACTGGATTTTATAAATGACTCTACACACAGAAAACTAAATAAGTTAGTGAAAAAATATGACGTGCCCTTTAGAATAGTTCAAAAACCTGGAAAACAAATACGAAGCACTTTCAGTAAGTTCAATTCTCTAAATTCTTCTACTAATTGTAGCTGTAAAATCTGTGAATCTTTAAATAATGATCATGCTTGTGAGAAACGGTATGTTATTTATAAATTCACGTGTTCTTTGTGTGGTGACTTCTACATAGGTTCTACGAACCGTCCTTTTAGATATCGTTTCCAAGAACATTGTCGTAGCATTGACAATAGAGATAGTAAAAGTGCTCTATCGGTTCATATGTCTTCGGTACACTTTGACCACACCAATACTTCTTCCATAGATGCCTTCATTTTGTCATTCATAGATATTCAGAATAATCCAATAAAAACTCGGTTAGCTGAGAGTGAATTGATACGCAAATTGAAGCCTAAAATCAATCGGAAAGATGAACTGATGTGAGTGATCATGTCTTCGTATTTAAATGTAATGCATGATCCATTGCAAGTTTTTAAGTGTTGGGTCTTGAGAAAGGCACTGAGTGCAGAAACCGGTCGACCCGTCTCATTTGTATTTTAAATCAATAAATATAACTTCGGCTTAAAAAGAAAGGGAGCGCAGTTTTAATTTTGTGAAACAAAACTTGAAATAAAATGTTCAGTCAATCTGGTTTTAATAATATTTTTACATTGTCCAATAGTTAGATTTAAGTTGATTATGTTTTCTTCAAGATGTGATAGATTTAATCGCTTGATAAGTCCTCTTATTCTCCAAGACCATGCATATAAATAGTTATTGCTATTCGAACTGAGTGAAATATGAAAGCAAATTTTCATAATACATTTTTTCTGACTAAGAAGAATTCTAATCCAAAAATTGATTGCTGCTTTATAGAAATAATATTCTAGAGAGAGTAATCCAAACTCACCTATCAAACGGTAGTTTGCAGTTTTAGCTGACAAATGATAGAAACGTTTATAGAATTAAAACTGTATTTTATTTAATTCAGACAATTTGTTATGAAAGCAAAATTCTCCACCGTACATCATTTTTGATAAAGCTAGCATTTCAAAGGTATTCCTTATAATTGCTCCATTAACTTCTCCAAGTTCTTTCAATTTTTTGTTGGTTAGGTAGGCTGATTGATTTCCTTTTTTAGTTAGTGAAAGTAAATGTTTTTTAGTATTATTTGATATCCAAAATCCTAAGTATTTATATTCTTTGACTATTTCGATTTCCTTTGTATAATTGTTTAAGCTAATATCTAAGCAATCATTTTCAGATGCAACATTATGAATCATAATTTTCGTTTTGTCGTAATTAATTTTAGGACCATTGACGTTGCAAAAATTGTCGACTATTTCTATTTGCTTGAGCAAGTCAGCTTTATCATTACTCATTAGGAGAATGTCATCTGCAATACTGCCAATTGTCGCGGCATTTGTGACTTCAATATTTGCGTAAATTTCTTTCGCCAAAGAGTTCATGAATATAGAAAATAGGGCTGGTGATAAACTATCTCCTTGGGGTAGACCCTTTTGTAGATTAGATGCTTCAGATTCAACACCATCGTACAATATTTTATATCTTTAATCCGTAATTAATCTTTTCAGAAGGTGGAGAAAATTACTATTTGGAAGCAATGAATGCAGTTTCTCTATAAGTATTGATTTAGGAATCGAATCAAACGCTTTTAATAAATCTATGAAACTTACATATAAGGAATGTTTACTATTTTTGTAAATTTGCAATATTTCTTTTATTATATAAATATTGTTTATTGTTGAGCTTCCCTTTTGAAATCCTGTTTGACTTAGATGAATGACATCATTTTCTTTTAGCAATTGATTTAATCTTTCATTCAAAATTTTTGTCAACAATTTTTCGACATTTGAACTTAAATTTATAGGACGATAGCTAGATGTAATGCTGATAATGTCATGTTGTACGGATTGACAAACCATGATCAGGTGCTCACATATGAGTTCTCACAGACTTCGAAGGCTGAGACTATCTCACACACGCACACAAACACACACGCCGCACGCGCGAACACAGAACCGGAGGGTGGCTTTTGGATGTCTGTCACAAGATTCGGTCGATTTGTAATTGGAGCGTTTAGAACAAGTAGTGGGCGTTCCGATGAGTAAAGCGATAAAGCGATAGAGCGATAGCATCGCTTTGGTCGAAATTTTATCGCTTATCGCAGAGACCGGAAAATTTTATCGCTTTAAAATTTTTCCCAATAAATCCTGCGAGAAATTTAGTGATAAAGAGGAAAACAAAAACCGTTTTCAGCATTATTTTACAACTAGTTCAGTTTTCATTTTCACGTGATTCGGTAGACGGTGTTTCACGTTATTGTGTTTAAAGTTTATTATAGCCTTGATCTTACATACTATAGCAACAGGTAATGCGACGACAGAATTTGCGATAATTGCGCTAACAAATGTACATTGTAAAATTGCGATAATATAAATGAAATATTTGTGATTCTTGAAGGCAACAGTGAAGAAGTCGCACTTCCCAGCAAAATATAGGAACCAGTGGGTGACCCTCTTCACCAAGTACAATACTGGGATCCCCAGCTCAGCAGCAGTAGAGCGACTATTCAGCACAGCTGGGGACGTCCTGAGGCCAAAGAGGGCCTGCCTCAGTAAATAAAATCTTGAAAACCTTGCTTTTTGAAAGGGCACCTTCACCTCCTCAACCAGAGGTTCAAGGTGCCAAGGGGGGTGGATGAGGAGGATGATGAATTACATGTGCCTTTAATTGTTATATCTGTTTTTTTGATGTTGTGCTGTGACAGTTTTGTTGACTTGCATGTTGTTATTAAGTAATGAAGTGTTAATTTCGGGTCCTTTGGTGTTATTATTTAATTCAATATTACATGTACATGTATATGGTGTTTTAAGTGTATAAAAAGAGGTTTTTGATGCATATAAGTAGTAGAAATGGAGTACCATGTTTTTGGATTTATCGCAGGATTGATCGTTATCGCTTTATTTTGGAGGTCCAAACTTATCGCATTATCGTTGTCGGACTTAGCGGAAAAATACATCGTTTTTTTATCGCTATCGCTTTATCGAAAACTTTACCGCTGCCCACCACTGTAACTCATCTCAGTCGCATTTAGCACTAAACAATCACATTTTCATCTCCTTTCGAAAAGAACAACATACCTGGGAACAATGAATAAGAATAAAAGAGAGCTGCCCCTGTACTGACTGAAGAGATGATAAATTTTCCTCAACGTTTGTTTTCGGTGGCACACACAAGCGTGTTACCTGACAGTCCTACCAAGTGCAGACGAAAAAACTAGTATTCATGATGTCTTCAATGCACCAGAGTGACAGAGTACAGGAGGATGAAAAGAAGAAAAGCGATCTTCAGTTGGATTTCAGTACATTGAAGTCAGGTGTTGATGTCTGTGAAAAAATGGAAAAAGAATACACTGCTCGGACTGAATGTCGACGGTGACCATTGGTCCACTTCCAAAATTTCCTTGATGTTGCCGGTATAAACTCATTTACTGTATACAGCTTTCACCATCCGAACTGGGCCAACCTATCACAGCAAAACCGCCGCCGGAACTTCCTAAAGTCTTTAGCAAAGGAACTCGCAATGGATTTTTTCAAACATAGATTGGCTCAAACCGATAGAGATAAGTTCTCTGAGTTAGAGCGAACTTGCAGGTTTATAAATATGTAAATTGAGCCTTTATTTCCAGGCACACATCGGTCGGTTGTTCAACTGATGGACGAGCTCACTGGTCACGAACAGCTTAGAGCAGCTTCATCAACATCCACAGATAGCCGCTCTAGGGTTAATTTAATCGAATTTAATAATGTCTTCCAGCCTTCTCAGTAAACACATGCAAAAATATGGTTTTTTATAAGTCAACGAAATTTAGCAAGGTATCAACTGTACTAAGAGGCGGCTTTACGATGTTGCCTGTCACCATAAAGACTCCGATAGTTGATTTTAATGAATTTGATTTAGTCCGTGCAGCAAAACGTTTCCATTTTTCCATTCTTTCAAATTTATCCAAAGCTATCAGAAATAGGCCTAAAATGAGTCAAAATTGCTGTACTTCTAGAATCTAAAAGCAGCTGTGGAGATCTCAAGCTCGTCAATTACTGCTGTGAAAAGTTTGTCAGCATAGTCTGTTTTTGGTGCTCAACTATGAATATAATGATAGCTTTCATTTCGGACATTGATTTATGTCGATTTGTTCATATAGGCCAACCAGTCACGCGAGATCATGTGCGAAAGGAAAATATTCACATTTTGCGATCTTCCAACGCAATGCACATCTACGAGCATGATGTACATAATGAATAGATGACTTTCACTCTTTATGCACCATCGTGGACATGACCAAATTCGTTTTTCATCTAATTACAAAAATTTTGTGATGGGAATTTCTACACCATTTGAGACCTGAGGGGGATCGAGTGGACCCCCTTGGCCTATCTGCCATACTTCTACTGATTCAATTGAAATGAAATACTACATGCAGATTCACTGTCAAAAATGATGATTTTACATGGGCTTCAGCGGTTGATATATCCTCAGGGCAAAAAATTAAATAGAACAATGTGGCTCCGAGGTTCACTGGACCCCAGCTCACTCTCTGAGGGATAAATATACCTTAAAATAGCATATCTAGGAATAACTTAAGACCAATAGTAACGGTATCCTATGACTTATCGCTTCTTGAAATGTCGCGCGTATTGAAGTTTCCTCCTTTCTAATCCTCGATCGATCCGATTAGAATATTGTTCTTATAATTATGTTCTTTCCCAAAAATATTCAAAATCGTAGATGACATTCTCAAAACAATTACTAGCTGGCATGGATCCTGATTTCGTATTTTGACCTTAATCGCATTGAAAAATCCAAATCCAAGCTGTTCGCACGAGCCTACCCAAGCAACACAAAACGTGTAGGGAACGTGGCCGCCACGTTCCGAACGTGTCCGCCATGCTCCGAACGTGTCCGAACGTGACCGGGGATTCATCACGTGTTGACCACGCGTATGACACGTTGTCAAAACACGCAATTTTTAGGTGAATTCGTAGCGTGTTGACCACGTGCATGACACGTTGTCAAAACACGAAATTTTTTGGTGAATTCGTAACATGATGGCCACGTGGCTGACACGCTGTCAAACACACAATTTTAGTGAATTCGCAACACGTCTTGCCGCTTACGTATTTTTTCTTCGTTTAAATGTGTGCTGTAACCGCTGTAGCCCTCCACTTTCTCGATGACGTTGTGAATAAATAAGTGTCGACTTAAATTTGTTGACTTTAAGTGTCAAGTGTAAGCGCTCCTGCAAGTCTCACGCAATTTATTGACTCATCATAGATCAATAAAATATCATCAGCAATTTTTTATCTAGTGTCTGCAAGTTTTTAATGTGAATAGTAAGCGGCCTCTTCAATCTGATTGCACGTGGCAGTAATAAAGTGTCAGTAATAAAGTTTCACGTGTAAAAGCACCTTAGGTACATGCATTTTGGAAAGTGGAATCGGACTATCTGCTACCATTATAGACGTAGTATTTTGTTTTCTTCATGCGACGAAGACATTTTTTGATATTTGGATTGGCTATGACGACATTCTTTCGATTTTTTCGATTTCATACTGCAAATTTAATTGCTAGCTTAACCCTCATCAGCCGACCAGACTACTGATACCGGTACATGTGTAGCTTTGTGATTTTCATTTCAATATAATTCTGGAAGTTCGACTTCAATTTCAAAAAAATTCATATTCACTTGACTCACGTTGCTAACAGCTGCCATGAGTAGTTCCAACTGATTTTGCCATTTTGCACAAATTTGAATGCAATTTCATATGAATCCGCCCACCAGACTACATGTGTAGTTTATCACCTGAAGTATTACACATTGAGGAGAAAAGGTAACAGAATTTGAGAAATAGCATCAATATCAACCATCATTATACCAGTCTGACATAAATATTTTATGACTTTTAATTATCAATTACTATGTTTCTGAATAATATTCGAAGGAATTATGGTGTTATGCTTCCAGTGAATTGCCGCTTTCAACTTTTTGAATTTTCCCTGTTGCCTGGTTGACAATGCTTCTATATTTTTTTGTTGGATATCACGAGCTCACTTGACGATATGGACCGAACATTGATCGTCACCACAATGTTCTGAGAGATTGTCTTTTCAGATAATGCCGACATACTCACTTAGCACCCGAATTAGAGAAAGGTGGAGACATTCTTTTACCATCTTGGCACCTCAGACCGCGGCGCTTGACGTCACGGTGAATCATCCACTAAACTCAAACTCTTTGTTGTCAGCGAGTGCCACCGCGGCGTCTGCGCCAGCTATGACAGAGGAAAGAAAAAGAAGAATGAATTCCAAAAAATGCGCAGAATTGGGCTGGCATTCTGAGCCGTTGGCAGTTTCTGTCTACGGCACGTGGGGCAAGACTGCTCATCAGTCTTCAGTCGGATCGGCTTTCCCTTCAAACTGTTTCTCCTCGTGACGGGATAGACAAGGGCATCATTGTAGTAATATTGGAATATTGAATATTGAAATAGACAAGGGCATCATTGGAAGATTGAGCCTTTGTCTCCAACGCGCCAATGCCCGCGCCATGCTTCTTCGTTTAGGGACATTTGCTAGAGCTCAAGATCTTCAAGACTCAGGACTTCCTTTACGGTTTATTTTCCATTTTTATTTGCGTCAGTGTTAGTAATTAGTTTTATATACACAGCTCAAGGTATTTTGAACCTGTATAATTTCAGGCCATAGTGTAGTTTAATTCATGTTTTGTGAAATAAAAAATAGGTTAACGAGCAAGAAGATTAATGATAATGTCATACGTACTGAAATGAACAAATACTTGATTCCCATGTCTTCTCATCTCCACAAAATCTTGAAGCATTCTTTCAATCTGACCAGTTGTGATCCATGATTATAATTGGGGAATTTTTTATGACCTAAAAAATTTTGAAACAGCTTTAAACATGCGAAAATATCCTCTTATATGACCTAAAGTAGCCTATAATTCCCAACATAACTAAGAATCAGCAAAATGATGTTTATTTTTGTTGTGCATTATGAAGTCTTTTTCTATGTTGTCAGGCTGAAATTGTCGATCTGGGCCTGTTTTATGCTCTCTGAAGAAGGTTCTGGACCCGAAACGTGGAGTAAAAGCTCGTTTTTTCTCTTTAATTAACTAACGGATCTACAGAAATTCAAGGGAGTGCGTTTCTCGATTGCGAGTGCAGCCTATAATTGTCGATCTGTTGCCAGTAGCTTTCATAACTTAATGAATCATTGTTCAACCGATAAAATTGTTGGTTGACAGTTTTGTTACATAGCGCAGAAGGATGAACTGATGGTTTGCTTCTCCATGTTAATGATACATGCAAAATCTCTGCTTTTTGTAAACGTTTCTGCATTTGACCGCGAATACCGACGACATTATTGGATGCAGCTTCAACAGCTGACTATGTGCTTCAAGCAGTAAAGTTTGCACGTTCTAGCTTGGATATCAAATCTGTTACGTTTGCGTATGATCGCTTAATATTTACAGTTGACTACTGCAGTAGGATTGTGTTTATTGTGTGACAGTGAGCATTGAAGTCATAATGTCATACAGCATCGCTCACGGCGTTGCGTGATGCAGAGTAGATTTGTAGAGATAAAATTAAAGAATCAAACTTTGCATTATAATTTTAGTGATTTAAAAGGGCCATAATTTATTTGTACACATAACCCGAGAAAAAAACGTATCAACTTTGCGTATAATCGTAAACACAAAAAATACTCACTCCAAGTGTACACCTAGTAAAGAGCAGGCGAAAAATATCGGTGGAAAAATAAAATACTTGGTTTTGGTTTTTCCTTCTCAAAGTGGTTCGTCAAATATTTGAAATTTACTTGCAAATTTATTTGAATAGTTTCGGAGAAACGGCTGGTGATTCAATGCGCCTCACGGTTCATTGTGCCCCACCTCCCTACCCGAGAAAAAAAAACGTATCAACTTTACCAAATATTTGGTATTTACTTGGAAAATTTATAAGATTTGAATAGTTTAACAAACGTTTTGGAAATTTCACAAATTTAGGAAATGTGTAACAATTGCCTAACAAATATTTACTACATTTTGTATGTAAGCGATATTAACGAATTTTGCGAAATTTAGAAAACGTTTATCAAATGCCTAGGCAATATTTGTTTGGTTATCCAAACAAATGATTTTTTTGCATTTACTAAGTTTGATGAAAGAAAAATCTTGCAATAGGCAGGATCCGCTTATGAGTAACTGTCGTAAAAAGCGATTTTAATTGCATGGTGATTTCAATGTGCGGTAACTGCACCCGTACAATTTTTTGAACTCAAGCATATCACAAGGATGATCATCAGCTCTCATAAACTCTGATTACAATCATCTCTCAATAAAATAGAAATGCAACGTCACAGGAAATACCCAATAATAAAGTCTGTACTATATCACAGTTTTGCGTCGTTGATAACTGGCTGATTTTTTTGCCATCAAACTTAATTAAATGATTGAATAATGGAATAATTGTCAGGAAACTGTTGATATTTTTCTATGATGGCACCAACAATTTCTTTCAAATCTTAAAGAGAGTGCATTATGTCATTTCCATGGATATCGACATATGAAACATGTGGGCCTGAAATGTGCATGTCTACTATTATTTCGAGTATTTTATATATGCCCATTTATATTTGATGAAATGGTATGTATAAAATAAATATTCAGGTGACTTCATCACTACTCTCTCTCTCTTTCTCACTCACTCACTCGTTCCCTTTTCTTCTTCTTCTACTCATTTTTCATCATCCTTCACATTCACTACATGTACACTGTAGCTACAATAGCAACAACATCAGTCATATATTTTCATTATTAAGGGAGCCTAAGCAGTTCTATCGGCACACATTTTGCTTCTCAAATTAAAGCATTTATTGAAGTTTCTAAGTTCCATACCGTGCCCATCAGCAAGTCGACTTTGATCAGTTTGCTCGTGTGTTCTCTAAATTACTTAGCTATTAATTTGCAAAACTTATGATATTAAATCAGTATGCAACTGTACCAAACAATTACATAAGCACCTCGCTCAGTCTGCGTAATCATATCTCGCTTCTATAACTTTCCGTCACTATATTAAGGAAATTCGCCACGCGCACGCAGCTGAGGAAGTTCGTTCACATTGTTGGCAGCCTGGTCGTGGCCGCATTCGGGAGCCATGAGCGGTCGATAATATTCTCTAGCTGCGCTGTGACTCAGCGTCCCTGCTTAATAATTATTATCCGCCCATCACGTGGAACAGAGAGCTGCGCAAGGCGCAGTAGCTTCTGCACTCTTCGCTCTTGTGTCGAACGCGTGTTTACGTTAACTGCTTAATATTACAAAAGTCAGCGCATCAAGAGGATATTTCTACTTACACACCTTTATTTATTCATCGTCGGTTTGTGATCGCCTACGTTTTTTCATCATCTTGCTTAGCTATCATGCAAAAAATGGAGCACGACTCGAAAATGAACACTCGCATGTAGTCAGTGAGTTCTTCCAGTCAATGAAGCCATCAAGTTCCTTTGATTTTTGCATCAGAATTAAAAATGTACCTCTTGGATCAAACTACAGAAAAATGGTAAGCTTCTAAATGTTTCTGAATTTATTTTGTCAACTTAGTTTCAGCATTTAACTGCAAGTTAATTAGGTACATTAGGTATTAATTAGGCACAGCATTAGCTAGTTAATTAGGTACATGTATTTGGAAATCCCGAAAACAAAATCAAAGGAGAGATTTGGTCATAGATTTGGGTTTATTGACCATGAACACGTAGAGACATTTCTATTATTGACTACTGCTATATCTGCTCTTAATTTTACAAATACTAAAGAGCTACTAGCGTCATACTTAATTTACTGATAACAAAATATCTCAATTCCTCTTAGTTCCTCATAGCAGACATATCACATTTTAGGAGTCCTACCAATACTTTGAATTCATTTGTGTAATCGAAAACCCAAGTAAAGCGGTGTGTTTCTTGATAGCTATAATATTTATTTATATATAAATATTATAGCTATCAAGAAACACATCGTTTTACTTGGGTTTTCCATCACACAAATGATGTCACATGCCCAAGGCTTATTCACTTTGAATTTAATATGAGAATGTGCATGTATATCAGTTTTCACGACGACGTTTCTCGTTGAAAAATCGATCAAAATTTGATTGTGTCGTCAAAAGAATCATAATCAAATTGGAATATGTTGAAATGGTAATATATTGTTTTTAAATTCGTAATTTCTGATTGCTTACATTGAAAATAGCACAAACATCTGGTTATGTTGAGACAAAATAGTTGCATGCTAAAAACCTTAGAAAGTATGAGCACGGAAGAACTTAATTAGCGCATTAAAACCATTTTAATTTAGCACTTCAATATTTAGATATGTAGTATACTTGTGCAATAGTATCAGTATTTGGATGACAAATAATTGAAAAAATTTTTGAAACAATCAAACATGCTATAAGTCATAAAGTTCTATTTCAGGACTGCAAAAATTTTAGATGGAGAATGTTTTTATCAATGCGGACAAACTATTGAGCTATTTGATATCTGCTTAAGTTATGCAATTTAATCTATTTTCTGAAAGATGGATCCATCAAGGAAGCTTGTTTAAATAGGTCACTATTTCCATTTTATATATGTTGAATTGAAAACCTGTAGCTACCGCCTATGATATTCAATTAATTTTTCAGAATTGCCACATTTTAGAAAATGGTATCAATTTGACATTTCGAGTAATTTAAGAAAAATGATCAAGCACACAAAAGGCATAGATGCTACACGACGGACTGCACGTTGTTGGCTACATGCACACTGTAATAAAGATCAGTCATGCGTTGCAGTCCAACAATAGGTTTAGTTTTGCAAAATCAATAATTTTTCATGCTTTACGATAAATATAAAACAATCAAAGTACAAACTCATTGCTACTCTTTTATTCAATTTGTGTTTACTTATTTCAAATTATGCTTCGCACTTTTCAATACCATCGTAGGCCTAGCTATTATGGTCACATGTTAGTTGTAGGCCCACCATGAATTACCTGTAGAGATGCTGTCATATAAGCGGTAGACAAGATGACGTGTTTGCAGATTGTGATTTTAAACAAATTGTTTAAAATAAAATAAAATATCAAAATATAATTACATGTGCGGTATTAAATACTATAATAAAAATTCAAGCATTCCTGAATATCTTCATCGCATGAACGGTTGACAAGCAGTCGGTAATAGGCTACATCTCGGTAAGGCTCTGTTCTAATTTTCAGATTGCATTTTTTGTAAAAACAGTTACCGGTACTTGAATATCAAAATAAAATTATTGATAAATACTAAGAGTATTGATTAAAAAAATAATTGATAAATTGTTAATGATCACAATTCAACCACTCTTGAATATCTTCATTTGCTATCAAAATTCCTAAGAATATCGCTTCCCACATTGTCAGAGATGAAATAATCCAAAAGCAGTTTTCTTTATTAATAGTCTTTACTGTAACACCTAAAATTACTATAAATGATTTATCTTCTAAACTTTGAGTAGGACTACCCATAGGATGTTAATTAAGATCCGTTAAGTATGATAATTCTGCTCTGCACATCAGCACAAGATTTGTCTCCTTTTTTACAGGTGTTGATTGCTGAGGCAGTGTATCTGTCCATCGATGACTCAATACCTGACCTACATTCGGCTGCTTTTCCGTCTTGTCTTGTGAGCTAATTAACTCCGAAAACTACTGGAATTATTCTTTATCCATAAATCTCTCATACTCGCAACGTCCCAGCGATCGTCAGATTTGGACAACCGTGTTGTGGTCCAACCGCGAAGATGTTTTTTTCAGTGACCTCGTATCATCGCTTCAAACTTCATTTGGTAGTGACTGTTTCTCCGTTGAACTGTAAATTTTTCGTGATATCACCTCTATTCTTAAAGATGTAACTGATAACGGCGCGACGGTGTTTGACTCGAAATGACAGTGTTTCAGATGAAGTGAAATGCGTATTCGGGCTGTGGGAATGCTTTCTGGTTGGAAGGATTTTCAAATGAAGAATGATCAAATCCGGATAGAGAAATTTCCTTTATGTTGATAAAAATGATATTCACAAAAATTATTTGTATCGGATCGTTCGATGTGTGCTACTATATAAAACTCTGTTCATTTTCCAAATACGTATGAAAAATTGTATTTTTCAAAGATATCCATTCCTTCTGCTGTTTACTTTGGGGAGCAGGGCTCAGTTTTTGTAATCTCTATGAATGTTATCGTACAAAGCATAATTTTAGCAAGATCAGTCATTTTATTCTAGTCATGCAGTTTTATATGCCGTACGGATTTTGAACGATTTTGAGCATGAATAATTCGAGCAGAGCGTTTTACTAGCTATCTTTTTGCCGAATTATGATTGTTTTGGTTTTCTATTTGATAAATATAAAATATTTCATACTAGAAGATATTTTTCATGAATTCAAATTTGCAAATGTTTCGTAATCGCCTATGAAGTAGGATAAAATTTGCTTATTATTTACTAAAAATATTATAAAAGCTAGAAATAATTTGCTAAATGTTTTGTAGAAGTTTGGAAAATCTACAAAATATTTACTAAACATTTCGTAAAAATTCAGACAATTTGCCAAATATTTTGTGGAAGTTTGGAAAGTTTGTTAAATATTTAGTAAAAGTTTAGGAAATGCACTAGGTTTGATAAATATTTCTTAAATGTTTAGGACTTTAATGCCAAGTACTTGGTAAGTATTTGTTAAACTGACAACGGTAATTTTACTCGGGAAGTCATTCATCAGCTCACTGCTGTGATTATCAACGTTGTAAAATTAGTAATTCACATATGAAAATAGGAAAATTTGGAAATGTGGTAAATATGACGTAACAAGTATAATATGACAAAAATATGCAAAATTATGACATGTCATAAAAATTGCCCTAATTATAATACATGCGAAGGACTGATAGATCTGATGGACACTGCTCAATGCACAATTTTCAATGCACAATACTCGATGCACTGTTTTATTCTTGTTTACTCAATCTCATAGTGGAAATGAGAGTGTTTCATCAGGAAGTTGCAGAGTAGTAATCTAAAGTAGCTTTTCACCAATGCGTCTGAAATGGCTTCAAAAAGAATTGAATAGGCCTACAACAAATTGAACTCAAAAATACCAACCATTATTCTCTAGGTGCAAAACACTGAGATACAGATACATCTCGCATTACAAAGTGAATGTGTGCATGCGCAAATCATTGTATATCCCAATTATGAGTTGCTTAGCACAATGCCGTCCATAGAATAAATATATTAGGTAGAGTGGTAACTCAGCATTTATTAAATCCCCAATGTGTATACACTTTTGAATTAATTAAATGAACTTGTGGGTGATACAGTTGGTAATTGTTGGCAAATGTGAGATATGCGAATTTTTGCAATTTTGAAGAAATTACCACGGAACAGAGTGATCATGATAGTAATGCAGAAGAAATTATGATATTTTACAGATTCTCAGTGTCATGACAGCCTTGCATAGGTGATGTTTGTCTATTTGGCAATTCGATGAGTTCCTATTACTTTCATGCTGAACCTCAAGAGTATTTATTTTCTTATGCGTGATCATGTCACAGGCAATAGCTGCCACTGACAGAGCAAAATCACATAATTAAAGACAATGATTTCGATTAGCTTTGAAAGATGTAAGCATCACTATTCAGATTCAAGAAATGAAACATGAACTTAGTGAATCATGAAATCATGCCGGCGAAAATTGAATTAAAAACTTGAAATTTCAGCCAAGAAAGCACGAATAAGATCGCGACTTTTTCATGAAGATTTAATTATGATGCGGATTATAATGAAATTCCCTTGATTTATCTGCTTAATTTCCGCTTAGTCAGGATGCTTATTAGCAAATACGTGTATTCATTCATTTTGATATCCAACTTGTTTCATACTACTTATATAAGAGAGTCACCTCGGTAGTATATAAATTGGCAAATTTTGACTTTTTTCAAAAGTGCTCAAATAATTTTTTTGAACACGGGAACGTTATCTCCGCAAAAAACTGAATCTTTTGATGTAAAAATTTTCACTGTACACAGATACTTTTTTGAGTCGACACTCTACCTATATATCCCTACTCTATGGTGCCGTCTCTTATTTGTTAGGCATGATATCTGTTTATCTTTGATTGTATGAATGCTACATATAGGGCTAATATTAATCAAATTGGTTTACCAAGATAATCAAATTTCCTTTTCAAGTACACTTTGTTTTAACTTTAGTATCTCAGATTATAAATATTTATCTCCTCCAATTCAATCAAGGCTTACATTTGATTTTCCAATTTTAGATAAATTTCGTATAACACTAGAACTACCGTGATTTTAATACCCCAAAGTGTCAATTGACACCATGTACTTTTTATGTAAATAGAGGTATGAATTACTATCTTTGTTTTGGTGAGACTTGTCTATGTAGATGTTTTGCGTTATTCTAAATCTCATTCTTTGATATGTCATATCCAATGAGATTACTATGTCTTGATTGTTTGCGATACAGACATATTTCTTATCTATAATGATACCTTATCATCATTTTTCTCTGAAAACACCATTGTTATGATCACATGCAATGAATAACTCTGAACATATATGCTTTTCTAGTTGCAAAATTATAACCTTTAATTTCAAATTCTTTTCCGTCAATTACTTGTACTGTACAGATCAATCTGTTTGTAATGAATTTACAGAGGGCAAAACAACAGAATAGAAAATTCAAACTTTCTATATTTTGAAAAGGACAATTTTTACAGACAATCATTGCAGATAATACTCGTGCATGTTCCACAGACAAATTTTTCGCAACGAATGCATGAAGAGCGTGTACAGTTTATTTTACACAGTCTGCATTTCACACGTTTGTTCGATCTTTCTTGTGTTGGTTTTAATGTTTTGCTCGTCTTTGTGTCTGGTTTACGAGATAGTGATATCAACTCGTTTCATAAGGTAATCAGGAACTCTCTTCGACTGATTTCTGAATCGCAAGTTTCCTTGAACAGCGTATGTGCCTTTATTGCTGCAAGGTCAAGCAAAGTGCAGAAGATTTGAAATGGCCAACGACGAGAAGCACTTTTGGTGCTATACAGTCTTGCCATTTGATCAATTGTATCAACACCATATTTAGTGCTATTGTAGAAACCAATCACTTCTGGGATATCCTCTACTATAGATGCGGTGGAATGAAAAGAAGACAAGACAATGACATTCTTATCTTTCTTGACTTTATAAGAAAAAAGACAAGATTTCTCAGAGGGTATCTTAGCAGCCAGGAACGTTTTGACAGGCTTCGATTTCTTGTGATGCAACACAGGGGGAATTTCACGACGATTAGACTTCATCGTCCCGACAAGAGTGATGTTTTTTCGCAAAAGATTTCTTGACAAGGAGAGACTAGTGAAAAAACTATCTGTGGTGACATTGTAGCCTCCACCGAAATATGGTTCGAGAAGCTTCATCACAACGAATTCTCCAAGTTGCAATCCATGACGGTCTTCCGTCTCTACCTTTCCTAGGTATGGCTGAGCATTATATCTAAAATTTGCATCACACAATAACCAGAATTTTGATCCGTATTTATCTGGCTTCGTTGGAATGAATTGAATGAAAGGACACCTAGATTTTATCGGAGACAATTGCTCATCAACTGTTAGATAACAAAACTGGACAAAATTTATCAACTTGTCGCCTCTCTGTGCGTGTACTTTGCTCATCAAATCGCATATGTTTCATAATAAATTGAAATTTATTTCTGGGCATATATTGTGAAAGTATGTCAATACCTCTCTGAGCCGTGCATCTACGAGGTCTCGACATGCAGACATCATGCGACATCAGCAGCAGCTACAGTTATCACGTGTAATCAACCGGCTGATAGTCGATATTGGTTGGCTTATTGTCAGCGAATCAAGAAGCACACACACACGCATTAAATACATTGTGACGGTCCCCCAACATACATACACAGCAATGAAATGTGTGAGAATAACAAAATATTGCATTGTAGCCTTCACAAGATTCGGAGAAGTATACGGTCAAATTCGCGTGTCAATTGATACCGTTGGTAGTTCTCGGGGTACATGTGTCCACAGCTAAAACTAGTTACATAGCGTTCGAAGATATACCATGTATGTATTACTCCATTAATAATCTCTCACAGACCTGGAATGAATTTCCTATAAATAGCATACGACAAGAATAAGCGGATGATAAATTCGACTCAGGTGTTAATTGACACCGTCGGTAGTTCTAGTGTTAATGGAGTAATCGTTATACCAGCAGACTTATGTTACAAATCTAGGCAGCGGCACGTGCCAATGTCCAAGTGATAGAATCTAAACTGATGTATCAGGGATATAAATACATAAATACCCTTAAGCAATGAAAGGACCATTGAAAATTTACACAAACTATATGTGCAGTCTGGTGGGCGGAATGGGTTGATAAACTTGCCGGATTGAGAAGGGCTAAATAATTCAACAACAGCTAAAGCCAGCCAATCGTTTTTCATGTGTAAACTCTCCTTTGGATGGCAAACTACACAACTCTACAGCGGATGTAGATACTGGCATTATCAACAACATTCCATCTCGGGATATTGCCTCCTTACTCAGGCGAAGTGAATATCTAAAACAGCGAATTCTGCATCACTGCAGAGCAATACGATCGAACGATTTTCCTTTGACATTGAAACAATTGCCTCAGACTACTTTGGCTCATTTTCATATAGACTCAAAGCGTCACATTCTCTACTGTAATAATCCAAAGACTGGAAGTACCAGTTGGAAGGCCTTCTTATTCAGAGATGTGACAAAAATTAGTCTAGAAAAGGTTCCACCACAAGACAGGGAAAACAGTTTGAACAGAAATTTCAAGTTTGCAATATTTCGCGATCCACTCGAGCGCTTAGCCAGTGCTTACAACGACAAGATATATGAGCCTGGTGACAGAATAAAGAATGATTGGTACCGTCCTTATAGAGATCAGATAAAAAACTTTATTCGAAACCATATGGAAACCTCAGTGAAGAACAAGACGGAGCACATACACTTCGATGAATTCTTGAACTTTGTGGATCATAACTCAAGAACTGCTCAAACGCTAGTGTGGGATATACATTGGCAAATTCAGACTTATTTTTGTCAACCGTGCGCAATAAGATACGATTTCATTGGATTATTTAGAGACTTCGGATTAATCAAAGAGTATGTACTTCGCATCACTAAATCGGATAGTTTTCCAAAAGTTCATCCAGAAGTGAAAACAGTCGATTTGGTTGATGAGATGTACAAGAACATTCCAGAAAAAACAATTAAAAGAATGCAGGAAATCTACAAATTTGACTATGAATTGCTTGGATTTTCACAGCGTTCATTTAATAAGACATGAAAGCTTTATTATTAAAATATCTTCTGCACTTCGAAAGCTTGTTTTCTTTTAGTTAATTTCGTAAATCAGTGTGTGTAAACTCAAATGCAGATTCACATGCAAATTTGAATAATCATGTAACTAACTCTGTTTGGCATGAAAGATTCTGGCTATTATTTCTGTATTTGGTTGAATTAATGATGAAGTACAAAAAATGCTTTAGAAAAGAATTGTGTTCCTATCTGACATGACCTTGCATCTTTTGTTAAACTCTTGAAATTGTGAAATATTATAAATGTTCATTATCATGCATATTTCTGTCCGAATTACATGAACTTGCACTGTATACCTAATCCAACTAGGTGTAGGCCATCGATTGGATGTCTCGCATAATCTCCGAGCCTTCCATCAATGAAGCTGCATCAAAAATTCTCCGATTGCCAGCTATTGTTTGTTCATTAGGTCAAACATCTTCCACTAAAGAAATTCCGTAAGCGCTACAATGACCCGCCGTAGATGAGACTTTCGCTGAACTTCCTTATAGACAGGCGTGACGGTGGACTTGCCAAAGGGAAGAAGCTGAACCACAGGGTGCTCCCGATCTTCCAGCGGATTTTATTGTCGTCCCTTAACAAAAGTGCAGAATGTTGATGCATTTTACTTTTACAGAAGCTAAGGATTTTGCTGAAAATAGTAATAATTACAAAGATTATTTAAAGTGCCACCCTGCTACTTCAAACAAGGAGGAAATCGGCGAAGATTGCTGTCATACGCACAACTGATTGTTAGTAGTTCAATGTTTTCTAGCACATTAACTAATTCCTCCCGCAGTGTTTACACTGTGCTTGTCTCACTGCCTTGTAGAGATCTATGCGAATGTCCCACCACAGCCATGCACTGTAAATCGCTCAATACCAATCACCAAAATACCAAAATTCATTTTGGTATATTTCTGTGTTTATTTGCATGCTTTTCGTATGTTATTTCAAGTGTGGTATGCTTTACATACTAAAGATGCACAATAATGCATGTTGATTTACGGCCCTTTGTCAAGAAAGATCATACTAATGTTACTGCCGTTTTGCAAGTAGTGAGATAATAACGTTTAAGAGTCAAACTTTCAATACTGAATTCGATTTTGATACATGTAAGTCTAAGGCATTTCATAAGTAATCAATAAGTATTCAACCATCAACAATTATGCATTATGTAATTTTGAAATTAAGCATATTATCAATCCGGAATAAAAACACACTATAATTCATGAACGCAAAAATAGTTATGTTTGAGATATATAAGTCAACATGATTGCAAGAATGATATAGCGACAATATGAAACACTTTGCTCCTCTATAACCGTGATTACATGAGGAATTTTCAGAAACGTTTTCTTAAGTGCATTGGCATGACGGTGTGCTATTTGAAAGAAATATTAATGTCATTGAGTACTAAATAGTTTTTTTTTTTTTATATCACCATTAACCCTGTAGTTTGAATGAATTGATGTTAATCAATTTGGTTCATAAAGTAGATCTAGCCAAGCGACCTGTTCAATGTTCATGTTACTAGACAAGTAGCAACGACGACATACTCGCAGAGCATAAATTTCACAATAAATCTAATCTAGCTTAACACCACACTATCAAAACGACTGGTATTACTGTAAAAAAGTTATTTGACAGAAGTATGTAAAACATATATTTTTTTGCTATGTGACTTAAAGCTCTTCATACCAGAGACGTGCGAATGAGGACGCAATTGCATCGGGTCTCGTATATAAAACATACCAACAACTCGTATTTCATTGTAAAACAGCCAATCACAGATAGAATAGTTCGTATCGCTACATACCAATCACATATGAAAGTAAATGAGATGTCGTGTAAAGAACATACCAGATCTCTGTAGGCATACGAGAATCTCGTATCAGATGTTAGTTTGAAATTGTATGTGATTTTGGTATATTATGTTTGTATGTAATTTTCATATCCAGCAATTTACAGTGGCACGAATCATTTACTGATAGATCCGGGCTTCTACGTGGTCACGGTGGGGTCTAAAGCGGCCTATCAATCAATTCTGAAGGTTGGACTCCAAGCAATTGCGCACAGAGACAGCGAAATTACGGACAGGTGAACAGCTGTACTGAAAAAATCCTTTGATTACGCCTCTGGGTCAATGCAGGGATGACTTTGTCGGTCAATATTTACAGATATTCTGCTCTGGATCCATTGCTCCCTCATTTCTTTGAAATGAGATTTTTTATAAATTCACGCACGAATTTCTTATTTACATGAAAATGTAGATTGTCATTCAACATCAGTAAAATGGCAATTCTTGAGTTGGACTTCCAGTCGTCTTGCAGGCTACAGAGCCTCAAACATCGCAAAATACCATTTGTTTATGTAGATCCATGTACTTCCGAGTTTGGTACACTAAATAACGCAATGATCAAGCATTCATTTAAAAATTAAAATGAAATTTGTCATTTTTATGATTATGATTGCACTTTTAGGGCAGAATTCTCCAACAGCAGACAGAAATTCGACATTTCTCGTAGCCGGTAGCTTGACCGACTTAGTCTTAAAGATAATGAAAACGTCATGACAGTCGATGTTAAGAGATGAGGTCCGGTCGGGATGATTATGATGAGATTTGAACGAATTCAAAAGGATATAGTCTATGACCGAAATTGTATTTAGTAATAAAAAACGTTATATTTTTTAAAAAGTCTTTCACTACTAAATACGATTTCGGTCGTTGACTATATCCTTTTGAATTCGTTCAAATCTCATCATCAACCGATGTTATTGTTGCAGATGAACAAAGAAACTTTCCTGATCACAAGATAATACTCACAGAATTAATTTTAGGCACAACACGTTTTGATTCTTTGAAGATCTAGCAACATTTGCCTAGAAGGGTGTTTGACCGAACAGTTGAAATTTCCATCAGCAAACAACTAGGCCTACCTGTCTATTGTAGCCCCACTTATATACACAAAGAGAAAGGTCGGATTTCTTTGGAAAAGTCTGTCAGTTGAAATGCAGTGATCATAGAAAATGGATCACCTACATTTTGTCTCACTTTAATGAAGTTTTGTAAATCACAGTTGCAAATTGGCAAGTAAATGGAATTAAAGTTTGAAATCAAATTTACTTTGTTGTCCGGCGGCTCTGTTGATCCACACTATAAACTCTCACCTCATAAATCGAAGAAATCTGCATCCTAAAGCGCGACACACTAGAATTTTAGGAGGTTGCGTGAAATAGAATGCTGACATACTAAAGAGAACAATAACACTAGTGCGCTAGCCTCCTAAAACGCTTTGCTTTAGGATTTTTTTATTAGTTACGAATAGTGTCTCGCTTCAGTGTGTGATTTAGGAGGTGCTGGTTTAGAGTGCAGTTGGCCACTCTGCATTAGTATTGTAGCTTATTTAGAACTTATTGGTCATCTTTTTGTACATTCAACGAATCCTAGAAGCCTTGCATCATAATGAAGCTGACTGATAGCTCATGTTGTGTGCCAACTTTCATAAATAAAGTTCAGTCGTCTTCGTGTTAAAACATCATGTTCCTGCATCAAAGAAAACGTCCATTTTTTTCATGAGGCCTACTGCCCACAACTGACCACTTATGAAATATACGCCAAAATTATCTATGGAATTTGATGTTTGATATTGTATATTGTTTATCAAAATTGAACTCGAAAATTACATTTGAAAATTGGTTAACTTCTTGTACAATTATTTTTGAAGCGGTCTATCATCTATGACATGTATGTACAAGTAGTCCCAGCTGGTGGCAAAATTACACACCACAAGTGCTTATAAAAATGTAACGTTTATTTAATGTGCTTCGCACGTATTGTCATGAATTTCTCTACATTTGTGACAGGTAAGGATTTTGGGTATTTGAAGTCCCTTATCTCCTACTGCCGTCACATAGCCTACATGCATTATAGAGAGTGGAGCGGAACTATCAGCTGCCTTATGAGACGGAGTATATGTTGTTGGAAGTTAAGAATTTTTGAAAACTAAGGGCGGATGTTATTGTTCTACCTCTACTCTGACAAACATAGCATAGATGATACAACCCTTCTTGAGCAAATGTGATAATGCAATAATTGATTGATGTATGTAGGCATGTAGTATTGTGGTGATAATTCTTAAGTTCTATTGCAGCTGTTGCGCCAACTGTCCTAACAAAGTACATGACTGCTTATGTTATCTCATCAATTTCTGTTTTGCTATGATAGTAATTTTATTCGCTATACTCTTTCAGCATATGCGATTTAATTCACAACTTTCCAGGTCGTTGATAATTGTTATGTCTGGACAATATTCTCCACTCAGTCGACATTGACTCTGGCCTTATAGATCAATCACTCGGAGATGCACTCAAAATTCTGTAATTTCAGTATATAAGTACATGCATTTTAGACAGTGGAATCGGATTACCTGCTACCGTATGAGACTGACTATTTTGTTTTCTTCACACGACGAAGACATTTTTCGAGATTTTTCGGCTATGACAAAATTCTAGATACCTTTTTGATTTCAAATTGCAAATGAAATTGCTGGTTGAAGCAACTGATCCAGCAACAGCTAAAGCCAGCCAATTGTTTTTCAGGTGTAAACTCTCCTTTGGATGGCAAACTACACAACTCTACAGCGGATGTAGATACTGACATTATCAACAACATTCCATCTCGGGATATTGCCTCCTTACTCAGGCGAAGTGAATATCTAAAACAGCGAATTCTGCATCACTGCAGAGCAATACGATCGAACGATTTTCCTTTGACATTGAAACAATTGCCTCAGACTACTTTGGCTCATTTTCATATAGACTCAAAGCGTCACATTTTCTACTGTAATAATCCAAAGACTGGAAGTACCAGTTGGAAGGCCTTCTTATTCAGAGATGTGACAAAAAATAGTCTAGAAAAGGTTCCACCACAAGACAGGGAAAACAGTTTGAACAGAAATTTCAAGTTTGCAATATTTCGCGATCCACTCGAGCGCTTAGCCAGTGCTTACAACGACAAGATATATGAAACTACTGACAATATTAAGAATGATGGATACCATGGACTTAGAGAAAGGTTAAAAAACTTTATTCGAAGCCATATGGAAACCTCGGTGAAGAACAAGACGGAGCCCATACACTTCGATGAATTCTTGAACTTTGTGGATCATAACTCAAGAACTGCTCAAACGCTAGTGTGGGATATGCATTGGCAAATTCAGACTTATTTTTGTCAACCGTGCGCAATAAGATACGATTTCATTGGATTATTTAGAGACTTCGGATTAATCGAAGAGTATATTCTTGGCGTCGCTGAATATGGTCATTTACTCAATTTTCAAAATCTTAACAAAAAAGTGAAAGCAGTCAATTTGTTTGATGAGAAGTGCAAGAGCATTCCAGAAAAAACAATTAAAAGAATGCAGGAAATCTATAAATTTGACTATGAATTACTTGACTTTACAGAACGACTTACTCGCCAATTCATCACACATGAGGAGAGGAGAAGCGTTGTTTGTCCTTCTAGTAAGCATTTTTTTTTTTTTTTTTACATTTTATATATAAAAAATTTTTTTTTAAATCAATTATTTTTGTACCTAAATTAATTAACATTAGCTTGTTTTTTTTTTTTTTTTTTTGTGACTTGACGACGCACGTTGACGTTTTGATTGGATTTTCCCATCGTTCATTTGAACAAACATAAGAGCTGTCTTTAGCACTTCGCACGCATTTTTTATCTTTGTTTCAGGGTTTTCACTGTAAATCAATTGGCCTGCAAGAACTCAAATGATGCGATCTAATTGGAGATTCAGCGACTGTTTGGTGTGTAGATTCAAGCTATGCTGGAAACTGTAGGCAGACATTTAGCCAAAGTGCATTTTACAGTCAATTGATGAGCCATAGCAGTATTTTGACTGCTATCAGACAGCTTCTGTCTCATCACGCAAACTCATTAGCATTTTTGCGCCCGTTGCGTATCTTGCTGATAACTAGCATACATGTATAGAGAATTGTACATGGGTCATTGCATGACGATTCACCCAATGGCATGTGGCACCTAGTCTTCGATTTCACACATTCTTGGATATAATGTATGTTTGCTATGCATTAGAAAACGCCAAATCTAAAATGCTAGCTTCCAATTTTGAATATGGCAGAAGTGGAGACATAACTTTTTAGAAATTTGATTTTTTTTCAAAATTTGGAAATTCCCAAAATTTGAATTTTCATGCAGCTGTAGCGTTTTTCTGTATATTGGTTACTCAACCAAACTTTGAATGCAGTATCAGCTCGGTATAAAGGAATTCTTGTATGAATTTCATTGGGTAGCTGGCATGCGCGACGGAGCTACATTGCTCCAAAGATGGTGAAAGCGCAGGGTCCGCGAAAAATCACACAAAATTTAAAGAATAAAAAACTAATGTCACAACTTTCTATATTTTTGTTACTCGCAATAAGTATGATAATTGTGTTGTTGTATATCAGTGTGGTCTACATCTGTGATCTTAAGCGGTAATCAGAATACAGAAAGCTACACCAGGCGTTCAAAAAAACCTGATTTTTCAGTAAACTCCGAAAAAGGCTGTTTTCAAGCTGGGCTAGATCTTTTCTATATGCCAGTTATGACTCCAAATTGATACTGAAACTCAGAAGCATGCTCAATTACTTATACAAAAAATTGTATAGTAGAAGAATTGTATTGTGTAGAAGAAATTTGATCAGGTAACCGATGGTTGAAGTGATTGAATTGGCCAATTTTTATTTTGTACATTTTTTCAATATATGATGTCAATATTATATGAGTAGTATCGAGAAGTAGCATTTACATGTATAGTGCAATAGTGCTTGAAAACGTTAAGTTGGTGTGCAGAAGGAAATTGTTTCCTTTTACAGATATTATACATGAAACTTTGATATGTTGCAATAAAGCAAAATATAACTTTCGAAGTTTGAGTTCTGTCGGATTAGATATGCTTAATCAATCGACATTGTAATTTGAATAGTAATAGCCATTTTCGGAATTTGTTTTGAAAAGTCACGATTTTTTGAACGCCTGGTGTAGCTTTCTGTATTCTGGTTATCGCTTAAGATCACAGATGTAGGCCACACTGATATACAGCAACATAATTATCATACTTATTGCGAGTAACAAGAATGTAGAAAATTGTGAGATTAGTTTGAATTTTTTGTGCTTTTTCGTGAACCCTATGTCTTCACCATCTTTGGAGTCATGTAGCTCCGTTCTGCATGCCAGTTACCCATTGAAATTCATAGAAAATTTCCTTTATACTGAGCTGATGCTGCATACAAAGTTTGGTTGAGTTACAGAATAAAGTTACAGCTGCGTGAAAATTCAAATTTTGAGAATTTCCAAATTTTGAGAAAACAATCAAATTTCTAAAAGTAGCTATAGATCCCGCTATATTCAAAATTGGAGGCTACTATTTCAGATTTGGCGTCTTCTAATGCATAGCAAGCATATATCCAAGAATTCGATGACTAAGTACCGCAAAATGTTCCGAAAATTGGGTGAATCGTCGTGGAATGACCCATATACATGTGCATTGTGCATACAAAATATCAAGAAAGGGAGAGAACCAAAAGACGTCTTTGGTGCTGCCGGTTTGCGTCTTTTATTAGGAATCACAATGCGAACCGCCATATTCTGTAAGGCTGATGGCCGTCGGTCCCAAAACCACAGCATTTTGCGGTTCTGAGATCTGAATTGCAATATCATTCTGTTACGGTTATGTATGATTGAGCCGCAATATGCCAAATCGGTATATTACGGTTCATTATTTCAACATTGAAAGATCTACGAACCCTAACACAATGCATGATCTCTATCTTAAAGCAATTGAGTGGCTGTTTTTTTCGGCCAAATGATATCACTAGCAGAGTATTGTGGTCCCTTGATTGTGGGTTTGTCTTCATCAGACATCCAACGACTTGAACAGCTGCAGAAAAGATTAGCTACATTAACTGTTATGCGGTCAGCATTGTGTATGTGAGACGCTGCCATCTCTCGCGAATAGGCGGCACTCTCAGTCATTAAAGCTTCTCATATCGATAATGTGTGATGGACAACATGTTTCACGCGATTTTCTACCGGTGATATCATCGTCCGGCAGATTTGTGCTTTCAACAAGACGAACTGAAAGGCGCTTTAAAACTTTTATTTTGTACGTCTGTTCTTAATACAATTCACTTTTCCAGAGATGACTTTGTAACTTCAATCTTTATGTCATACGATTTTCATTCAAAGAATAGAAGTCCTTATTATTACCATTATTATGTAGAGAGGGCTTGAACTTTGAAATAAAAAGGGCTTTCTTTATATTCCCTCAGAGATCTATTGCATAATTAGAAAATTGATAAAAATACGCAGCTACAAGTTTGTTGTCCATTACAGCAGGAGGCTATATGTTTGTTTACGTGAAGCAACGCAAGCCTGGGATTATTGTAGTGAATGTTATGCGGTATTATTTCATTGATGCCGTCGTTGTTACAGGCTTCTAAATTAAGGACCACTATCTATGCATGCAGCCAGAAATTTCCATCTTCTACATGTACATGAATCATAGCACGTAGGCTATTCACTACAATAGCAGGGATATCTATGATAATCCCTGACAACAGTAATCATGCCTAGCTTTTTCAAGCATTAATGATCCTTACAGCCTTGGCCGCCTTGTGGCCTCGGCTGTACGACTCATTGGTGCTTTCAAGACCTAGGCATGATTGTTATATTAATTTGCTGACGATGGACGGTCAATTTATTCCGTAAGATATCGCCAGTTTGTCCTACATAGAAATCGTTGCAACCATTACATTTCAATAATGCAGGAATATTGTCATAGTTTAGAGGACAATAATGCAGATTTTCCGAGGGCGCGTTAGCCTCTAAATGTCCTCTAAACTATGACATTATTCCTATTATAATTTATTCACGTTAATGGCTCCGACTATGTTAAAAATGACAGCATTATGTTGAATATGAGATAGAACATTAGAATTCAAATTCCTAGCAGTGGAGATTTCATTGATCAAAACTATCCAGACTACATGTCGTATCAAACAATGGTTAGTCAACAGAAGTAGGGAAGGCAGTGCAACTCTATAACGTGAACAGAATGGCAATTAAAAGTGAGTAGGAGTACTTATACTACATTCGGTTTGCTGATGTAGTTTCATCGACTGCATTCCAAGAAATGGTGTCTGAGTAAGAAAGGAGAATTTGTTCGTAATGTGAATTTCATTAATGAATAACAACTGACACCATCCGGAATGCTAATCTTCATGGAAAGTTTTGAGAAAAGGGATTCTTATATTATGCATGGGCATTGCAACATGTGGTTTAAATAATTTCAACAACCACTGATACGATTTAAAATTCCAGTCAACATCTATGTCACGATGATCGCAAGATACAGAATGCAGGAAATTTAACAGAGGATGAAGCATGTGCATAAAAATCTCGCTCATTCTAAAAGTAAATAATATCCTGTGACTTAGACAGAAAATCTTTCGACGAATCTCTGCCAGTGTAATTTCGCATGTGAAGTCACATGATCACAGGACACCAACAATAGTTTCCATGTTTTTAAAGTCATCTACGCCCTTGAATGTATTGACATCATATCAACACCAATAGACGATTGGTGGATCCAAAAAAACACAAATGATCTCATTCTTTGGTCATTGCAATTCGTTTAAGCAATTATACGAGTATTACAACCTACAACGCCAATGCATAATTCAATATGATTGATGAATCGCTGAAACATCTGAGGTAGCGGAAATATATTGGGCTTCTTCCTTCCATAGGAATTGCATAGCATTTCCCGGACAATATTGCAACTAAGGGCAATATTGTCCGTCATAGTTTAGAGGACAATAATGCAGATTATCCAAAGACGCGTCACCGTCCGAGGATATCTGCATTATTTGTCCGATAAAACTATGACAATATTCCTATTATAATTCATCCAAGATAATGGCTCGGACTATGTTGAAAATGACGTAGAACATTAGAATTCAAATTCCTAGCAGTGGAAATTTGATGTCACATTGATCAAAACTTTCCAGACTACAGGCTGTGTGTGTATCTAGCAATGGTTAGTCAACATAAGTAGGGAAAGCAGCGCAACTCTATAACGTGAACAGAATGGTAATTAAAAGTGAAGTACTTATTACTTATGCTTCATTCGGTTTGGTTATTTATACTTTCTTAAGTTTCATCAACTGCATTTCAAAAACATGGTGGCTGAGTGAGAAAGGAGAATTACAGTAGCTTATAATATGAATTTCATTAATAGATAGCAACTGACACAATTTCTAATGAAAATGACAGAATAAATTTGAAGCAATTTGTTGTCGGGATTATTTTGTAGATGAAACATAAGGCAACTTTCATATGAGAAAGTATATTTCATAAAAAATAAAAAAGTGACAAGGCCTTTCGCCCACGCTCTTCAGGTCTACCGTGGGAAAGTAATACTATAGGCTACATTAAAATGATCGTCCTATATATGATGCACCACGCTACTGCCACGCTAACTTAAGCGTGAACAGGAATTCTTTATGCACGCATAGATAGGGTTTGAACTTTAGTATGTGCGTACTCTCAATAAGCGGCAACAATAGGCGATGATGTGCACGTGTGACGATCTTGAAGTGATTGATCTTCTCTCGTGATCTGTCAATGCGGTCGCATTCCATTGCATGGCGCGTCACTGCACTGGATGGTGGCTTGGAAGACCGCGGCCGCGTACTTGAGCCATTCATGAGCCAGCGAGGAAGATGCTCATCAACCCTGCGTTGCAGAGCCCTCTCCGTGCGCCCAAGGTAGCTGCTACCACAGCCACAGTTGAAACTGTATAGAACATTGGATGCACGTGAGATAGGTATTTTGTCTTTCAGGGAACGAACAGCAATGTTGGAGGTGGAAAACACTACTCGCGGCTCGGCTGCTGGAAATGCTTGAAGTAAGGCATACTCCAGACGTTTAACCAGTCGTCTTGCGTGATGATCACCCATAAACGGCACATTCAGGAACACTTGTTTTCTCTTTGGTCCAATAATGGGTTCGGCACTTGTAGGTTGCCGACTGAACCTTTCGACAAACCTCTTAGGGTAACCATGGTTCTCAAAGAGTTTTGTGGAGGAGGGCACACTCGGCAGCCAGGGGAACAAATTTTATGGGCACGATTAAAAAGACAACGAACAAGATTACGTTTATATTTAATAGGGGTGAAGCTAAGGAAATAAATATAAAGACCACTCCAAGTGGGTTTACGATAAATCCTAGTTTGGGGATAACCACTGTCAGTTTTCATTACCAGTACATCTAGGAAAGCTAGGCTATTATTATTTTCATGCTCTACGGTAAAGTTAAGGGATGGGTGTAGGTTGTTCAGTTTACTTAAAAAGGTTAAGGAGTCAGTCATATTACGAAATACGGCAAAGCTGTCATCTACGTAACGGAAAAAAAGATGATGGATAATCCTGTGTGTTATCTAACTTATAGGTAATGATATAGCCTAGGAAAATATCAGCTAGAACAGGACCAAGGGGCGAGCCCATTGCTACTCCGTCTTTCTGAAAGTAAAGCTTGTTATTGAAGCTAAATTGAATATTAACGGAATAACTTTGTGAGGATTTTCATCCGGAATGCTTATCTTCATGGAAGGATTTGAGAAAATAGATTTTTTATCAAGCATGGACATTACAACATGTAGTTCAAGTAATTGATTCAACAACCATTCATACGATTTAAAATTCCAATTAAATTTAATGTCACGATGATCGTAGGATACTAATATTATGCATGAAATTTATCAGAGGATGAAGCATGTGCATAAAAATCTCGCTCATTCAGAAAATAAATGGTATCCTGTGACTTAGACACAAATCATCCGACGAATCTCGGTCAGTGCAATTTTGCATGAGAAGTCACATGATCGCAGGACCCAAATAAATGTCTAATATGCACGCCTGAATGCATGGAATCCATGCTTTACATCAACAACAATAGACGATGGGTGGATTTAAATGTCGGACCAATGGAAACGTAGAAAACACAAATGATCTTTAGACATGCAGTTGCTTTGTGATTCTTTTAAGCAATTACATTATAGTCTACAACGCCAATGCTTAATTCAATGTCATCAATGAATCACTGAAACATTTGTGGCAGCGGACACATATTGGGCTTTTTTCTTCCGAACGAATTACATGCCATTTCCTGGACAATATTGCAACTAAAAGCAATATTGTCCGGCAAAATGTAGAAATCTTACACTAAAATTAATTATAATGCATGTCATTGTGTAGGTTTCTATGTCTACAGGTTAATAATTCCCGCAGTCAGGTCGCTATACAGCACCATAATTACCTAGATACAATATCAATATTATTTACCTAGTTTGCAGCGATATACATGTATGTGATGGTGACTAAGTGTAAAAGAATTAGAAGAATCATCTCTGGATTACTGCCTTCAGGTTTGAAAAGTTTTCTAATGGACTTGCAATCGATCACTTTGCTTTTGCTGCGGTAATAAATGTCTGCTAGTGCTCTCATTGAAGGCACTCATTTTGTTGAACGATGCCAACTTCGATAATTGTCATTCTTTGTACGTAGTAGGTGCAGCTATAGCTCTACAGTGGATGATGCTTGTAGAAAGAACTTTATGACAAAATGTCTCTTTGAGTGCACAATATAATTTTTAACTAAATGCCACGTTCAAGTCATTATCAATTGGTGTGGAGCTAGAGCGTTTCCTTTGATGATAAACAGAGCTTTTTCTCTTGTTGTTTCCGTCAAAGTTACGTGGAGCGTGATCAACCAAATACATTGCATTCCTTTGCAAAATTTTGATCCTGCCTGCTTTTCCCGACCGTAACCTGTCTATTGTTTATATATTTTCTATCATAATCCGTCAAATATCATTGTTAGAATACTTCGACCTTCTGCAATGTTGATCAGAATTTTGTGAAAATTAGACAGAGCGTTAATAGATCAAATATCAAAAAATTATGCCATTTAATAGGGCATCAAAATTCTGTATAACCACCTCATCAATGGATTGACCTTCCACTTCAAATGCGAGATGGTGGAATATCACATTTTGCATATCACTTGATCTTATGCAACGTGTATGGGAATAGGCTTGCAAAACGATCGTTTATCTATTACATAATGCATGCTCTTATATTGCTGGAATAACAATTAAAGTTCCTTTTTCTTTGGAAGACAAAATCATTACTATTTATTTATTTATTTAACGCACGCACAACAAAGGCAAAAAGTTGGTGAAGTTAAATTGTCAATGCATGAGTTGAAAAGGGTGGAAAGAAAAAAATATCATCCCCAGAAAAAATAGTATCCTCTTGATTACTGGTTCTGGGGAATGCTTAAATCTCGTGTGTATCATATGAGAAAACCGAAAGCATCGAAGAATTGAAAGACAGGTTTCGATCGGAGATCTCCATGCTGACAGCTACTGAGTTCTTTGCTGCAGTGTCTCATCTTGTTCGAAGACTTCAACTTGCCACCGAAAATAATGGAAGTCATTTTGACCATTTATTGTAATACACTTTTTCATGTATATAGTTATGGAATAAATATGATTGTATCAGTTTCTGCTATTATTTCTGCTTTCTGCTATTAGTCCCCTGTCTGTCCCAAGTAAAATTGATTACAACCTTTGCACGGTGTCACGGAGATGGCGGTTTCATT
Organism: Prostheceraeus crozeri; assembly: GCA_907163375.1. Classification (NCBI taxonomy): domain Eukaryota; kingdom Metazoa; phylum Platyhelminthes; order Polycladida; family Euryleptidae; genus Prostheceraeus; species Prostheceraeus crozeri. Next base: position 95,770 of record CAJQUW010004805.1, read on the forward strand.
TTTGAAATTTCCTAAATGATTTTTCAACGCTAACCCATGTAATTTGACCCCTAGATTACGATTTTGATGGTTAAAAAATCATCAATCGAGGGCTTTTTGAGAAAAATGCAAAAATTCAAAATGGCGGACTCTGAAATCGAAACTGCGCTCTACACACTTCCATATCAATTTCCTAAGGAATTTCTCCATGCATACTCATGTAATTTGACCTCTAGATTACGATTTTGATAGTAAGAAAATCATTGATCGAGGTCTTTTTGAGAAAAACGCAGGGTATGAAAATTCTGCATGCACATGTGGGGGTTATACATGTAATTGTAGGCCTACACATGAACGAATTATTCAGTGTCAAGTACACTCCATTGTGCAAATGATTGTTTACTTTGTACACATTGGTTTCATCCGCCATCATCAAAACTGTATGCAGGGCTACCTAGCTATGTCACATGATTCGTTGCTGCGTGGCGACCGAGTATACAATAGTACGATAGGGAATGCATGTATCCCTGTCTTGATTGAGCTTGTTAGACAGTCTAAGGCAATGATCTAAGGCATGTCTTCATCGAGACACCAATATATGCACCCGCTATAACTATTGTTTACTTGGTAGCCACATAGCGACGAATCACGTGAAACAGCTAGGTCTCCATGCGTGATGTGTGTGCTTCGCATGATCTGTAGCGAGTAATTAAGCGTTCGCGCAATCAGGCGTGCGTTTACGTTCGATGTGTGGCAGGGAATATACAATCGAGAACAAAGGGTGCAGTGCAATCATTCAACTAACCTGAAGCATGCCGCATACATCGAGAACTCATGCTGAATCACTGAAAGCGCTGTGCACAATTTGTTTTTGTAAGAATGGAAGTCTGCAAAATGTATCATCGGCGATCGAAAATTCTATAAAGACAAATATTTATCCGAACTGTAACCGGATTGATGGATTGGATTATATCCAACCGTAATTTGTTCATCTTGCCGCAAAAAGATTTCATCTGGTGATATATAGAACTTTCAAATGTTTGACAGAGACCAGCTCATCTTTCCGCCAAGTACTCGTCGAAAGAGCACTACTGTTTGTGACTGCAGCATTTGTGAAATGACAAGAACCTCGATAAATCAAAAACAGTCGACGTAGAAAGCTCCTGCGGGCAGGCCTTTTCGAAGCCGAAAGGCTCTGCCGAGCCCGACAATCTTCATGTAAAAGTCTGTGCCAAATGTTTTTGCCAAATTGGTAGAGGAATACCACATTCGTGCTCTAAGGCCAAGAAATTTGGCCATTTGACTGAGTTAATATCAACACAGTCCCCTAACGAACCAGAACGCTTTTCTGCATCAACTCTATCATCAAGATATGGTTATAGAATGCGAAGCTCAGCTGAAATTCAAACAATGATGAGTGGCACTCTAGGTGTAAGCATCAAAACTCCCGAGCGTCAGCTATCGCTTGACAATGTTGCTGAAATACAGAGAGATTTAAGCCTTAGTGGCCGACAGACGTACAACTTCACCAGAAAAATCCGTGGAGCATCCGGGAGAAACTCTGTGGATTACAGTATCCGCGAAAAATTACGTACGAAAGATCACATACTTGATGAACATTTTGCATATCGCTTCATGGACTGCTTCGATGCTAAACAGGATCGTGTTACTATGCCTGTCGTCATTTGTACCGATGTTCAAACATTCATTGGCGATCTCATAATACGAAAACAGATTGACTCAGACCATTTTGCAAAGATTGGTATTGACAATGGCAAGGGATTTCTGAAGATTAACCTACAATTGGTTGAGAATGATTGTGCCTCTGGTGCTCAATCCAGCAGAGCTTGTGGAATCAATGATATCTTCATCGTCGCAATAGGATCTGACATCATCGAGTGCTACCCAAATTCGAAATATTTGTGGCATGCAATTGGTCTGAACAAATTGACCACGAAGTTCATGATTTCTGCAGACATGAAAGTGTGCAACCTATTGCTAGGATTAATGAGCAGCGGAAGTTCCCATCCATGTCCGTGGTGTAATGCACACAAACGAGATTTGTTGAATGTCGGTGAAAGTAGGACATGGGAAAACCTATCAAAGCTGCTCTGGTCATACTTTGATTCCCAAGAGGAAAAGTCGCGAGCAAAAAATTATGGCAATGTCATACACCCATTAGTCGTGACAGGAGAATCGAAAGAACTTATTCTGGATGTAGTTCTTCCCCCTGAACTACATCTCATGATCGGATCGGTGGCTAAGATATTTAGCACTTTGGAAAATGGAGCTCCAGAAATCGCGACTGAGTGGTTGGCTCAATGCCACATAAGAAAAGATCAGTATCATGGAGGCACGTTCAATCGGAATGCCGCACGTAGTCTTCTGAGAAATGTGGATAAATTGCGTGCGATTGCAAAATTGGATGCATTGCCATTTGTGTCAGCTTTCCACAGCTTGAACAACGTAGTCAGTGCCTGCTTCGGGAAAAATTTGGACAGCAGATTTTGCGATTTCATAGAGAAATTCCGCGATGATGTATTGGCATTGAACATTCCCATTACACCCAAGTTACACTGTATATTTCATCATGTGCCGGAATTCTGTTTCTCTAAGCACCAAGGCTTGGGAATGTACATTGAGCAGGTAAGCGAGAACCTGTATTCCAATTTCGATTCTTTCTGGGAAAATTACAAGTTGAAAGACACCAGCAATCCCAACTTTTCTGGAAGATTTCTGGCAGCAGTGCGAGCCTACAATGCTAGGCATTTGTAGAAGTTGTTGATAAGTGTTGTTTGGTATTATAGCCATTTGGAAATTAAGCTGTTTTCTTCATTCAATATGCCTATGCAAGAGTAACATGCACAGTTCCATAGCGTATAGCATATATTGGTTTAGACTTGTTCAGTTATTCGATTCGTAAAAATTAATTTAAACGGTAAATTTCAACGCCTCTGGAATTACAAAGTAATATAGGCCTACTTTTGTAATCTGCTATACCGGTACGAACTTTCTGTCGCAAGTTTGTCGGAAAAAATATATATAATCTTTTAATTTTCTAATATGTAATAGCCATGTGAATGTACTGAGAAATCCTTTAGGAAATTGGTATGGAATTTTCAGAGTCCGCCATTTTGAATTTTTGCGTTTTTCTCAAAAAGACCTCGATCAATGATTTTCTTACTATCAAAATGGTAATCTAGAGGTCAAATTACATGGGTATGCATGGAGAAATTCCTTAGGAAATTGATATGGAAGTGTGTAGAGCGCAGTTTCGATTTCAGAGTCCGCCATTTTGAATTTTTGCATTTTTCTCAAAAAGCCCTCGATTGATGATTTTTTAACCATCAAAATCGTAATCTAGGGGTCAAATTACATGGGTTAGCGTTGAAAAATCATTTAGGAAATTTCAAAAATGAAACCGCCATCTCCGTGACACCGTGTTTGCAGCGTAACATATAGATAACGTTATTCGAGACACAAGACATATTGCAATTAATGGTGAAAGTGAGATCATCTTTCAGTTGAATTTTCTTCCTTAAATAATATGTGGGCAATAATATGTCTTCAATTGATACTTCGTCACAGGAAAACGACGCGCTGTGTATGATGCCATGACATCAAAAAGATGTTTTCTGTCAAGGGAGCATGTGACGCATACTCCACCAGGGATGTATTAGTTAATTATCAAGTTAGAAATACTATTCCGTATCCGCATTATCTGAAAGAACATTTCCGTAACCATAATGAATATTGTCCATAATTTTGAGCGCTTTCTTTTTTTCATCCACCAAGATTCTTTATCATAGTTGGGAAGTAACCTCAGTGAATATGCTGCAAGACGTTGTGCATTTTTCGTCATGATGCCTCTTTTGTTGATTTTATCGCGATATTGTCTGCCCATCTTCACAAGTACGAATGCTGAATATTTGCATGCATCGGCTTCGAATGCGACGCATTATAATACAAGAGTTCATCAATTTTCTCTTCAATGATGTTTTTGTCTTATATTACGAATCTCTAAATAATCACCGTGAGCACTTGTGTAACTCTTATTAGTATTTTCTCCTAGAAAATAACCTATATTAGCAGACTAGACTTGACTAGTATAGACTAGACAGACTAGACTAGACTTGACGCAAGATTTTTTCAATAGAAAACCGTACGGACTAATTTGAATTTTGGTGGTACATATATGAACCACTTGTCCTCAAGGGTAAATTTTCTCTATTATATTCTAGATTTCAAGTACCTGATTAAACCAATATTAATCATGCACAGACAACAATAGTTGTACAAAGCCAAGCTGTTTATGACATTATTCATCTAAGCAGTGACTTTTTTCGTTGTTGTATATCCTACACTACATAATGCGTAAATGTAGAATGTGGTCAGGTAGATAGTCAAGACATGCGTACGCAGATTCAGTGGTAATTTTCTATCAGAAATCTGAGTGTGCTAGTGTTTTATACCACTTTACTAATGAAGTTGTTGGAAAAAAGGAATACTCTGAGAATCTATTACAGACATTGCATCACTCAAAATATGCACTCCCGGCGGGAGTAGAACCCGCTACCATGCATCACAGTCGGCTTTATCAGCATGCTCTCTACTCGATCCGCTATCGTATCACGTTGTGCATGTGGGCTTCTGGATGAAAGTATATTGATTCTTCCTCCTTTTGAATATAAATATCTGATATCGCCTATTACATAATTGCGCAATGTGCATGCAACCCTTCAATCATGTCGTGAATCAATGAAGCTGTATCACAATAGGCCTACAGTCCTACACGAAATATATTTTCAATTTTATGAAATTGATTTGTGCATATCAATTACATAAGCAGGTCATACACACAATTCGCAGAGAGCTAATCTAGTGTAAAAGCATTCGAAGTAGCGTCATGTGGGGTAATTCTGAGCGATTTGCGTAAACATTGTTTATACGGAATACAATCATATATATTTATAATCAAAATACATGTTGCGTTTTCTAGTGTATGTAGCTTGACTTTCATAAAGGCTATTGGAGAAATTGAGCATTCGAATATATTCAAAATTTGAATTTTCTTGCTCATCCGAAATCTACTCAAACGGGGTAAATATGAGCAAAAGTGGGGTAATTATGAGCAATATAAAGATGTGCGGTAGATTATTTGAATAACTCAAAATTGTATTAGTGTATTTCTAATAAATTATCTAGGCTCTATAGGCATTGAATGAAAGAAGATTGGCTCTACGGCTCAAGCTCTGATGAGTGAATTGCTCTACTTAATCTGTTTTTTCTATTTCAAAAGTCAGAAGCTAGCCTCTGCGAAATAATTTCACAGTATTTGAAATTCTACTCAACATTTGACCTCTATAAAATTCCCGCAACCTTTTTCAATATTATGATCGCCATGATCTTTTAAATATGAAGCTGGAGGGCTGGCCTAAGCCATCGTCTCTCAACTGAAAATAAACGAATCAATAATAGAAAAGTAACAAAAGATAGTGATGCTTTTAAATTCTCATTGTGTTGTGAAAGGCAAACTATGATCCACTGTACTTTTCAATATCAATAATCATCATACGATGATATATCAGCATATACGAGAATACATGTCCATTCTTGATATCACTAATTGCAGCTGAAATTTGCTCTGAGGTAACAACCTTTCGTTTTCTCTCGTAGGCTCGTGGCATGACCAGACCGATGAATGAGCTAGGAGAAATAACACACGTTTAAAATATCAGCTTGCAACGTCAGTTGAAACCGATCACTATAATTGGTTATCCCATCGATAACCATAACAATAGCTGCAATGATAGGGACAACGAGGCTCTGTCACCTGACCGTGAATGACGTCATGACAATTGACTCGAAGTCTTCACAACAAAATCTTAGCGCGCACTCCAAGAAGACTGGAAACCGATGCCAAAAATCACTCTGTTCAAGCTATCGGACAGTTTCCCACGTATCAAGATACATTTATGCAGGCTACATAGAAAGTAAATCCTTGCAGTTGCAGCATATTTAGCAAGTTGGCTATACTAGACAATATGATGAATTAGAAGAGAGCTGTCATAATTTAATTATTCATAGAATCATGTAGTACTGTGTTCATGTAAGCTACTCATTATCTGTAGTTTGTGTAGCTGAAATATAATAGCTAAGTGACGCATTAATTTCATGCAAAACTTATTAATCCATTGACAAAAAATAAGTAGGTCATAGCACATAGCTATCCTAATTCAATTAATGGTCGTAAGAGACCACATAATTTGATAAGGTCAACGCTCATATTTACCCCGTTGGAGATGACTTATGGATGAGCAAAGAGGTAAAAATTTAGTCATTATTGATAAGTCTATAGGGCATAAATATTTATTGCCCATGATACTGCCAAACATTCGATATGAATATTTTACTTGCACCACTCATTTGTTTAGAACTACATCGATGTTTACGCAAAAGTGAAAATCCTTTATTGATCTTTGGCGTAAAGATTTTTTAACACTCCCTCTTTGAAAATGTCTGTAAACTAGTAGAATCAACGGATTTCATTCAAAATTTACACACGAGTCATTGATGGCCTTGTTAACATATCTTATATACTCCTTGCCTATTTTTCTACAGTTTTAAACGTTTTCAAGGCTTGCTCATAATTACCCCGTTTTTTTTTGCTCATAATTACCCCACATGACGCTACATGTATTTTGACATTTCCTAAAAGACTCACTCTAAAACGTAGGATATACTCGTACGTGTACAACTGTAAGTTGCATGACAGTGCTTACATAACTTTTTGATTGTGCATGCAGTAGGCCTTTGTTTCCTGCGTATTTCTATAATCACATATCTTTTACGCACAAAAATATTTGCATGTAGGCCTAAATGCGCAAGCATATTGACGTTTTCTTTTTTCACAGGTGTCATTCTACAATTCTATTACCTATGGGTGGTGTTGACCTAACGGACCAACTGAAGGAGTTCTACCAAATCGATCGACGAAGCCGGGCAAAATGCTATCTGCGAATATTCTTCGACGTCATCGATTTGAGCATCCTCAATGCTCACATCATCTACAGGAAGAAAATGGAAATTTGTCGCATGATATCCCAAACACTGCTGCAATTCCGACAAGCAGTCGTTCGGAAGCTTGCTGGACAATTCAGTTCTCGACAAAGACTGCATCAAGGCAGAAAGAACCCGGGTCACTTTGTGGTTCCTGGCCATCACCTGCCAGTCTTCGGAGCCAAGCGCAGACGCTGATTCCTGTGCTCAGGGAAGCAGAATGACTGCAGAAGCAACGTGACATGCTCAGCATGTGAGAAAAGCTTCTGCTTGAATGCAACCCGGAATTGCTTCTATGACTTTCATGCATAGTTTTTAGCGTTTTTTTTACCCTCAAGGACAAGTGGTTTATATATGTAGCACCCTGTATCTTCACAGCGAAAGAGAATTATTGGATGAAATTTCGTAGTTTTCATATTGAAGTGATGGCAAAAGGATCCCCCAAGAGTAATTTCAATTTCGATGGCCTCAAATACTATGGTCCTTAAAGGGTTAATCTTAGTGCACGTCATGCACTATCAAACTTGATATAGGACTGTGTTTGTCTACAGAATACTGTACTTTGATATTCTGCCGTATCAATTCCTCCTATATTGTTATGTTCTCATCAAGCACCTATGAAACGTAAATAGAATACTTGAATACTGATTTGCATCCTCAGTTGAAACATGGAAACAGACCTAAATAGCTGCTATTTCATCCAATATCAGGAATCATCAGCAGACCTGGTTTACATCTCTCAACATCGACACAACGCCCTTTTTAGAGTTGCAGCCGTGTCCCGGTCAATTTGAGATTCAATTAACAAGTAACTGAAATTTCAGCGGGCATTCATTAAATATCACTTTAAGCACACTACTGGTAAATCGCCTAAATTAGTTTGCCTACAATAATTGATAAATGCTGCTTTTTGCATAGACAATGTGAATGAAATAACTAAATATTGATTTGCATCCTCAGTTGAAAAATGGAAACAGACCTGAATAGCTGCTATTTCATCCAATATCAGGAATCACCCATAAAGTGATAAGTCTACTATTAATTTAGTAGGAGGACATGATCGAGATGACTAGCATAAGCATTTTATCAATCATGAATACCCAATGGATCAGTGGTATCCACTTGATTAGTAGTTGCAGGTAGATCTTTTGAAATCGCAAAACCTTATTTCTTCGGAGGTTTAGAGCATAAACGATTGATTTTGATTGAAAGAGGCACTATAGTTATAACTAGTCATTTTTGGGTATACAGTTGGAAAGAGTCAGGAGTATTTTGTGATGTTATTATAGTGATTGTTGAATGTTAGTACAAAATTTTTCGACTTCTATCCGGCAATCATCTTCAGGTACAAAGGAATCTATTGATGTTAGTAAGAGTTTGAATGATTAGTTTGAAAATGATATTTACAATGAGAAATGGTATTGTAATTTTTACAGACTCTAAATGCTCAACATCCAGACATAAAAATTGAAATTGAGTATCCTATTAATGATCATAAAACTCTGAGTCTTCTCGACTTCACATTCACTGTAAATTCAAATAATGAATTTCTATTTGAATTCTATAAGAAAGCTGCAAAGAAGAACACTTTCGCGCATTCTAAATTACATATGCCAACAAAGACGAAAATGAATTCCATGCTAAATAAGAAGAAAAGATTTTCTGAACGATGCTCAGATAGTTCAGCTCTCAAAAGGCACAAAGAAGAATTTGATAGCTTATTACGCATTAACGGATATATTGACCAAGTCATAAGATCTTCGAGCATGAAACTCCAACGATGAAAAAACAAGAAAACAAAGCAATCAATAGATCAATAAGCATGTTTTGCATTTCCCTTTTCCAGGATTGTGCAGTTGCTAATGTAATTGCTTAATTGATAAATAACTGTAGGAGGTGAGTTGGGCATCATTGTGACCTACAACTGCATTGCAAAGGTGGTAGAGAAAATAAACAACAAGCATCATCAAATGGGAACCATAAAAATCAACAACATCTGAATGTTGAGTTTTAAGAAAGTGCTCCAAGAGATGCAGCATTTAAATTGATAAAATGTTCTTCATTAAACTCCGTGCGTACTTGGCGGTAAAAATGACTCAGACCAAAATTAATTGATTGCTTTTTCAGCTGCATCCCTTTTCCCATATTTTCTACAACTTATTGGAGCATAGGCCTGGCTAGATTTGGATTTCTTGCCGCAAGTCGCTCAACAAAAAATACTTTAATCTTTTAGCTACGAATGCATTTTTACATTTTGTGTTGGTCAGTTGATGGCCAATAAGTAAGTCAGTAATTGCTTTAAGTCAGTAAATAGATTGATTGAGTGAGTTAGATAAGATGGATCAAGTGAAGACTGCATAAGATGACAGACATGCAGTATACATTGAGCATTATTACTCTTATCAAAAAATTTTTTTGTCTAAGATAAGATGGTTTCCGCATGACTTGTGATATTTGCATGTATTTATTTACGGGTTATCTACGTTGTTCAGGTGTAACCTACGGGTTGTTTCGGGTACCGAGAAATGCTTCACCAGCGGGTTGATGTCATCATACCTTGACGTCGGACTGAACTACGAAAATTCAAACTTTGTATCAATTAAAATTTCTAGCATTGGCAAATATATAGTATTCTTGTACGTCAGATTCATGAATTTCCCTAATCCTAGCCATTTGAACTCTTTTATTATTTGCAAATCGTCGGTCTTTACATCTGAAACTATTTCGCACTGTAGAAAGCCATTACAGAATACTGATAATACACCCATAACTGATGCATGATGTAAACTTTGAACGACTACTTTCCTGAAAAATTTTAGTTTTTACAATTTTGAAGATGCTCAGTTTTGAAAGGCTGTAACTTTCATTTTATGCTATCATTTACATGCTGTTTCTTTTAACTGAAAAAGGAAGATCTCAATCATTTATGAAGAAATGCACAGGTGTTTCATCACACATGTTTTATCGAGATTTATATGTTCCCATACTCAGCATTTTGCTGAGACATTCCTTTCTCCCTTGAGGGCAGATTCAATTCAAATATTGTACAAACACCAGACAGACTTGTGTATTTGTTCCACTTGTTGGCATTCTCAAACAGTTTACATTCTATTCATGCCAATCATTCATAGCTGCTATTAACTGTCCGATAAACAATTGACAACTTATTCATCAAAGATGAGAGGAGAGTGAGACCATTGAGTGACACGCAAGGCTCGACTATACAATGAAACAACCATGTCAATCACTGATTACATCAACTAATAAAGCAAGCTTCATTGGATTCTGAACCGAATGTCTTGGGTGACCAAGTGAAATAGCATGTGTAACCACCTATTCATAAGACAGTTATTGAATCTGATGAGAATACGGGAAAGATAGACACAATTCTTGGGTTGTGAAACTATTTCAAAAGCGGACAGCAGGCATAGAAAACATTGCACCTGCAATAGAAAACATTTCAGGTGCACTCTGAAAAACATTGTCCGCTTTAATTAGTCACAAAAGGTGTTCTACAACAGATAAAGTTGGTCCCTTTTCGAGTTGCCAAATCGATGTGACCTTGGCAACTCGAAAGGGTGATCATTTGTAAAAATGTGTGTTTTTACATGAACTTCGCCAAGGTCTCTTCGATTTTTAGTCGGTCAGAGCTCAATTATTTTGGGAAAATCAATTCTAAGTTTCTAGACAAATTAGGAAATTGTTATCGAATGCAATTTGTCAAATATTTTGATAGAATTCGAGTTCTAGATTCCTTTGTCTTGCCAGATGGTAGTGGAGAAGTAAAATTGAAATATCGCAAAGCACGTGCAAACAATTAATATTTTAATATTGATGTCTAATATGCCTTTCCTATTCTCCAACTTCAATCTCTAGTGTAGTCTGTCTGTAATTGTCCACAGATCAATGGAAGCTTAATTCATAGCACGTTGATGATTCATGGAAATATTTTCAGGTTGAAATCGATGTTCTAATCGAAAAGTGCTCGAAATCTAATTAATTTTCCAATAATTTTTCCATTCGATGACTAACGCTTATATAATTACCAGCACAAAGTTCATTTTTTTGAAAGATAAGGACCAATAAGATATGTGCTATCATTTTGCACATTGTTGCCCAATGTTTCTCCATTGTCTCAATCAGTGAAATGAGCAAAAAAGACATTGCACAAAAGATACGCAATGAAGTATTTACAAATTTCGAATGCAATTTAAACCGAGATAAAACGCATGAAGATGATATGTTCAAAGAAAGAAGAATTGCTTCTTTTTCGTCTTCTCGGGAGTTGGTAGCTATTTAAGCCTTTCTTTGAGAAAAGGCGCCTCACTTAAAACCCAGTGACGAATGTTATAGTCAACCAGTGAGATAATATTCTGATATATTTTGACAGCATAATAGAGAGCCATTTGATGTCTTGACGATCTGATGGGCCCAAACATATCCTAAGAGTATTGTCATTAAAGCACACTTCAAATGGGTGTTATTCGTTACAAGGATGTTGCTTTCCCAGCGCTTGTTGCCCACCCTTCATGTTTACTGTCCTTCATTCTATGCTCGAGACCAAGTGACCCGTGTTCGTCATGGATTACCTAGACACAATCAAAACTGAGACTGTTGTTAAATATCTGCCGGTAAACCAACTGCTGATGCCAATGCAATGAATCCAACAAAATTGCGGGCGACCTATGCTATGGCCGTCAATCATAATGTGATCATTTGAATGTATTGTAGTGCAGTGAACAGCTGAAGGAATACAATCAGACTGTAAATCAAAAGGAGTCTCACGATATTCTGCCATACGCGTCAACGTCAAGAGAAATTTGTTTGTCGATTCTACTTTTATTGAAGTTTCAATCAACAGATTCTTTAATCACAATGTAATTTAAATGAGCTTTTGAAATTCGTGGAGACAAGATTAAACATTATTTATACAAGAAATTACGCTCAATTTTGCATTTTTAGCTGAGAAATGTCGCAAATATCAACGTCGTAGAAAAGAAGTGCCAAACATTTTCAACGGCGGCATCGTAGGTGAAGTTTCATAAGTCCTATTTACATTTATAGGCAAAATTACACTAAAATGTTAATTATACTAAAATACAACATCCCTACAGAATGCTTCCCTTGTGGAGCCTTTTTGCACATGCGGTCATTCTCTTTCCAGTGCTTGAGCGGTAGTGGATACCTGCGCACGTATATCGCAACCTCTAGCGTCATTTTGCCCAAAGGAACATAAATACATGAGGATAATGAGCTGATTTGACATGTTTGCAGTGATGCTTATATGAATTTACTTGAAAGTTCAGTTCAGTGACTATGCACAGAACTATGAACAGAGTTGACATAAATTCACCGGTTAAGGAGAGTTTAACCGGTTAACCGCTGCAATCCTGGAAGCTTAGGCATTTCCTCATTTTTCGAATCGCTTGCTTGTGGTAGTGCTTTCATTAACTTATTCATATTAATTAATACGCTGCCCCGGCGTGTAAAGCATGCATCTATTAACCCCGGAAAACCTGGTATAAGAAATAATAGTAGAAAATCACAGATAATTTCTAAAATTGCATATTTATGCACTCGGACTTCAATGAAATGATGTCTTGAAATTTGAAAATATTTAAGCGCAAAATGTGACATGGGTCAATTGGGCTTTCGTGGTAATTAAACCCAGGAGATTTCGACAAAAAATTACGACTTCAGTAAAATGATATTTTTTGAATAAAATGTCACAAAGCTTTCTGTTATGTAGGGCTTCAACCTCTCATTATTGATTTAGTATTCCAAAAATACATGAAGGCCTACTTTTCATAAACTGCTCAAAAGCTTGCGTATAAATCACCATCAAAACGCCTTTGCAGTGATGGAAGCTGAGGAAACAGTCTCGTCTTTTCATGAAGCAATCTTTTTCGTTATGATACACACCAAATGATCAATCACTTGATCACTTAATTCATCACTTGGCCACCAAACATTGAATATTTTAAATTCTGAAGTTGTGTTACAGTTGGCCTACCTGCACTGTGTCAATCTGACCTTTACTTTTTGAAAATAGTATGTACTAAGTTGCTTGCGCATCAGGAAGTCACGGATATCAGGAAATTGCATTATTATAACTCGAATATGCAATTTTGTCTGTTATGATGAGAATCATCAACCCAATGGGTCACAGGTGCTCCATTATTACTTAGGAATTACTCTCCCGAAGTAAGAATTCGATGTAGATGTTTCTTCGTTGGCATACTTAAGAACATTGTTCGTTTACATGTACATACCAAGTAGATAGTTTTATGAAATACAGTCTCAATGGCACAACAAAAGCATCTCTTCTAAAGCAAAGTGTAAAACGAACCGAAATTTAGTGCTCACATTTCTCTTCGCGATTTAAATGAAATAAAAATGTTCATTCAATATTTTTTGAAATTATGTTGACTACCAGATTGTTGTAAATGAAGCTGACGTGCCGAAATAAACGTTCAAATTCGAACTGGATTTCTAAGTATGGTGAAGGTAAGTTGAGCTTCCAGGTAGACGGGAGGTATGTTATTGTGGGAGAAACCAAATCTTCTTTATTGAGTAAAATTAAATTTATAAAACGTACATGGAATAATGTATGTAATAAAGTTATTACATGGATTAGATATCAATAGCAATCACTGTAGAAGCCATGATGGTAAGTTTTTGATTTCGAAAAGGGATGTAGAACTACATGTCTATTTGTTGATGCACTAGGTGCGAGGCTGCACTCAACACATTGTAAGGCATCCTCGTAGGAGTTCGCAGTTTACTCAATAAATGGCTCATCTATTATCTGCTTCATACTATGTTTTCATTTGGAAAGAGCCAAAATGTTATTAAATGAAATATTTTGTAATTTTCTTGACAGTTTTTTACAGTTGCCATCATAATATCATAATGTGTAAAGATTATCTATTTGCAGATTATCTGCATCAATGAAAATATTGTGGTCTTCCAAATGTCTGGTCAAACCCTCGACTCCCTTGAGAAGCTTCTCCAAGTCAACACAATTGCCATCACTGATAAAGATGATCTCCATGAAATCGAATCTTGTGATCTTCTAAATGTCGAATAATGCCATCCACTCCAGTGAGAAGTTTCGCCAAATCAACATTCTCGTGATCATGTAACGATACTTGATACTTTTGCATCAATCCAACAAAAAACGTAAATACCTCCATCCTTGCAAGTGACTCTCCAGCACACGCTCGTTTCCCCAATGAAAATTGAATTAGATTGTCTGATGCCTTGTACACGCCCTCATCGTCCAAGAAGTTGTCTGGGTTGAAGCTCTCCGGATATTTCCATAATCTGGGATCATAATGAACGGAATACAAATTTGGAATTACAATGGCATCTTTGGGGATAGTCCTGCCACAGATGTTGACTTCTTCTGAAGCTCTGTGCATCAACGAAGATGGAACAATTGAGCTGAACCTTTGTATTTCATCAACAACAGCAAGTGCATAGTTGAACTTTGATCTATCTTGAATTGTAGGGAAAGATTCTGTTCCAAGATGCTCGTGAATTTCTAGACGCGTCTTGTCTTGAACCTCTGGATTGATGGCCATCAAAAGAATTCCCCATGACAACGTGACTGAGGTCGTATCTGTCCCAGCAATGAAGAGGTCAAACAAATCAAACATCATTGCTTCTTCGTCAAATGTATGACTTGTGTTCTGAGAGTCTAGAGCCAATTTGTGCAATATCAGGGCATCTGTCAGATCTCTTGGTTCGGAAATATCGCCGAGTGTGTTGAAATGCTGTCGAATCAACTCACGGATACGATGGAGAACTCTCCACATACTTCTGGGATGGGGATTGAATTTGTTGTACAAAACTTCAAGGAATGGAATGTGAACTAAAAATGGCAAGAAGTTGAAAAGGTTATATCGAACTGATTGCGAAGCTTGCAGAAAAAAAATCAGTTCTGATAGTAGAAATGTGTAATTGTCATCATCTTCACTTAGCCTTTGTCCAAATGCCATTCTACTTATAACATTGGCAGTCATTTTTGCAAATGGGATGCCTGTGGATATTGGCTCTCCTTTTTGGCTGTCAATGAACTCAATCATGCTTTGAAGTTCAGTATGAATTGCATTAGTAGATGCAGCTTTAGCAAATCCGAAATCTCTCAATGTTTTCAAAATAAATCGACGGTGATCTTTCCAGTAACCGCCATCAGAGAAAAGAAGTCCCTTTGCCTTTGCAGCTGAATAAGTGCTGCGTTTAAATCGTCGTCTCAATGTGAAGATTTTACCATTCTCAATCAATGCTGATCTGATTGCTTCTATCGAGTTCAACACAATGAAATTATTTGAGAGTAAATTCACTGTGAACACATCTCCATATGTCTTCCCAAGCTCCTTGAAAGCAATGCATCGAATGGGCTTCAGCATGGCTATATTGCCGATGAATAGAATCCCCGTAGGACCTGGTGGGTAAACTGTTTGGTTCTTTGTTGACTTGAAATAAGAAAAAAACATCACTATCATCAATCCCAGTATCACGCTGATCCAAATAACCATTTTAATGGAAAGTAGTTGTCAATGTTTGCAATTTTGCAGATGTATTTTCCAGATGAGGTCGTGTAGAAAGTGCACCGTTGAACTGTTATAACTGTGGTTATGTGAAGTCACCAAAATAGCGTGCGTGATTGAATTGACAGCACAATGGATGCAAACTTCAACGTCAAGCTTGTAGAGGTCATGATTAGATGAAGGTTTTCAGGTGTCTGTTTGCGCACGTCGCTGCAATGCTGCTAGAGTGACTGGCTAAAAGTAAATTCATGCCTTCACGCTTACACTCGACGACAAAATGTATACGCCCCATCCCGCATTCTACAGCTTATTCGAATCTATTTCATAGTTATCACATTATGTAATAGATAATGCATAGATTTGAGGTCATTACTGCTATAATTACCGAGAGCCGAAGGCTCGAAGTTATTGTGGCAAATAATCACTGAAGCAAAGCAATCAAGCCTTGACGAATGGCATATCTGAATAATGACCAAATCAGACGCCGACTGCAATGGGCGCGAGACCATCAACATTGGACGACTGATGAATGGAATCAAGTTTTGTTTACAGCTATTGAACTACGGAACGAAGCTCCTCAATATGTAAGAGCTGTGGACGGTCATGCATATCCGGGTCTTGATCATTTTATCCAAACGAATAAGCATCCCACAAGTTTCATGGTTTGGGGTTGCTTAATGCTTTAGCTGGCAAGGACCCGGTCGCATCCATATTGTGGAAAGGAACATGAATTCCGAAATTTATGTCAATGAAATTATTGATCGCAGAATTGTTCTCCAAATGGAGGACTTTCTTCCGGATGGCAAGTGGTTGGTTGCAGCAAGACAATGTGCCTTGTCATACCAGTAAACGAAGTACGACCTTTTTCAACACAAAGGGTATTTGAGTTTTACCATGGCCTCCCAGTTAACCGGATGCAAATCCGATCGAGAACTTGTGGTCAATAATCGAACGATGTCCCAAGACTCGAGGATGCAAAAACAAACAGGAACTGATCAACGCTTTCTTAAATGTGTGGTCAAGAGATCCTGAAGTTGCTGATAATTGCAAAAATTTGGTTGAGTCAATGACTTCCCGAGTTGAAGCAATTATTGCTAGCAAAGGTTGTACCATCAAATTTTAATGAATATTTGTGAATCGTGTTGTTGTTTTCATCATTAATGTTCTCAAGAAACCTAATGCAAGTAAATCTTTTCTTGAATTCTTCTGTCAAGGGCCTGGAAATAAAGCATTTCGCCCAATTAAATGTTTTAGTGTGAGGCAACTTTTTTTTAACAACTTTGTGTAGGGCGTGCATTTTGTCGTCGAGTGAATATTCATCACTTCTATCCAATGATGACGGTGGATAACGGCAAAGAATCACCAGCACAAGACTCCAATTTTGGATTGTTGATGCAAATGGAGAATGAAAAGGAACCAACCGCCGCATCCTCTGACACAGATTTATTTATACAGAACAGGAACAAAGACCAATTGATATAAACTTATCCTGCTAATTTGCACAAACTGCACAGCCAATACAGTAATGCTGTCATCAATGAAATGTTAAAAAACACAACATCAGCTGATTTGGAAACATTGTACCTATTTCCACAGCTGCTGTCAAACTTTCCATACTTAATGTCAATTTCTCAGATGTCAATCCGAATACGAGAAAGTCGAAACATGGATTCACGACTGATAATACAAAAAAGTTCGTCACCATTTCACATAACCAATCATTGGTCAGAAAAATATTTAGATATTAACAACACATTTCACTTCAGATGAACAATTTATTTCTAAGCCATTCCATAGCTATGCACGTCGCTTCGTTTGTGTATATTTGATCATTTGTGATATTAATGCATAGCAAATGATTTATTACTGCTATGAGAAATGGCTTCTTAAACATTTTGTTTTACTATTCCCTGCAAGATCGAGAGCAGCGAAGTTGTCTGATGGCAGCATAAAGGATCTATGATCATTGATTGATTCATTGATTCCTTTCAATCCTGGATTGAAAGAAAATTACTCAAAGCATGAAATTAATGATTGAAGGATAGATATATGATTATAGGATAGATAAGGCTCCAATCCATAACTTCAAAGATCAACTTTTTGGAATAGGCCTACCACTAATCCAGCATGCTTGAAATATACAAATATCATTACTTTTGTGTGCACGTTTTCGTTGCCACACATTATTCGTTCAAATGTTCATTTTTATAGCCATACAGAATAGCCTTCAAATTGTGAAAGTTCGATATCTATGATTTTCTGGTCAGGAAGGCATAGAAGGTTTCTCAGAAGTAATGCCATTTCTCATTATCTCCGAGTGGATTCCAATCAAGCTTACGGGCAAAGTGAAGAATACATCGTCGGAAAAGCACAAAAAGTTAACTATCGTGCGCGAAAAAAACATTTTATGACAAAGTTACGACGTTACGCGGATGCAAATTCGGTTTTTTGTTATGTTGCACTTATCTATTTTTCTGCGAATTGAGGCGATATTTTCATTCCATCTTTTGTGGACATGTTCTCGACGACGTGAGCAACTTCTTAAACTTGTAAACTTGTAAATCTGTAAACTTCAAAAATCAGCCAATCACCGTTCACGAACATCAGCCAATCATTGTGACATTCAACATTTCGGAATAATTTGACGATTATTTTAATAACTAATTTTGTTAGTCGTGACAATTGAACTAAGGAAAAAGAACTTGAAAAAAAAGAATATAATAGTTTCTCTTTTGTTACTTTATTAAAATGAACAATTTAAATTGCAATATTTTAAGTCAAATGGCTGTATATATTATCATCACAATTGAATGAGAAGATTTCTGCTATCTGATTTTATCTTAAATAAGTCTCAGTTGAAGTGTAGAATCTAGGAGCATAGCATAGTATTAGAATTTTATGCAAACAATTGATGCTGAAAAATAAACAATCCCGTTATTATAACGTTTATGTCACAATGACCGAAACCAATCGTGTTAGTTTATCAATATAAGCTGGGGTGGGGCCATTTCCGTGTCTGCACCATAGCGGACATATTCGAACGATTACCCGTGTCCGAACTGTCGCCCGCAGTTCAGTTATTGCTCCTGAGCTCAGAATGTCAAGTTTCTAACTAATATTCTTTTATTCCGAGAAGGTAGAAGCTGGCGATGCAGGATCAAAACATAAGGTATCGTCAGACGTTGCACATCCAACACGCCCTTTGTATCATATCCAAACAAACTAGAAAACATCAAAATCAATGTGAGAAGTAAAAAATCTTTTCCATTGTGTGAATATGCCTAATCTGTTTGCTATAAAGGCCTATTCATTGCAGAGGAAACTTCTAAAAAAAGCCATCGTTCACAACCGACGAAGTGCATGACCTTCAAAAACTTTCATCATTGCTGAAGGTACTTCATTCTGCCTTGAAGCATCACCCACTCCATACAAAAGCACTGAAACCAGGTCAGTAACTGCATCCATCAGGCTTCTTCTAGCACAGAAAGAGAAGAATCAAACTTCATATGCAAAAAACTGACCATGTCTCAAAAACGTGATACGAATATACTGAACACAAATACTACTGCTTCTGTTGTTCAGTGTCTTTTTGACCAGTGAAGGATTTCATGACCATTTTGATTTCATGGACGTTGATTGTACAAAAATTTTGTAAACTTGTAAGAAATAGGCCATTTTCTTTGAAAACTAGAGATTTACAACCTGGTTTGATCATAGACTAAGTTTGTAAACGTTTACTGCTACCAATTACCTCTGCAGGACACCAGTGCAGGACACACAAGTGATCATTCTGTGAAAGTCTCACTTTCGGCCTCTTTCCCTGCAGAAACGCGTTCTGGCTGCCAGACTAGTAGAAGGCGGTTGCCGCAGCTTTGTCGGACACTCGATGGTACGTTTTTTGAAGAGCTTAGGATTAGAGAGAAAAGTCACGAAAGCAGAGAATGATTTGATTGAAATAGCGATGAGATCATCTGCGTGGATATGGAACTGTGCAAAGCTTTCACCCAGCAACAGACAATGATTGACAATCCTTAGTGGACTCCGTCACCCAGGCAAGCGAGTTCAGAGGAAGGGGTCGAAACTCTCAGATGGGATGCATTTGCTGAATGTTCTAGTGCTCGCTCTAAAGGCATTGCAATGTTTAGTTATCTAACTTCTGAGGTATGGCGTCATCCAAGGCTCATCATTTTTGATCACAGCCACCGTTTCTTGTAGAATAAATAACAGGCCTCCCACCACCAGCGAAAATATTTTTTAGGTTTTTTAGGATTATATTTTCCAATTCAAACGCACTAAATTTCGTAAAATTGATGTCATCTGACTAGATCAATCTACTATTAGCAATTTGCAATTGAAAAAAATCTGATTTAAGGGATAAGGCCCAAATATTTTTATTGCATTGTAGATGTCATGACCTGCGATCATGATTAGACTTTAAGAACTCAACTTAATTCATGTTTATCGCTTCCTGTTATAGATAGAACTACATGTAAATCATGTTCGGCGGTGGCGGCTTATCTTGACACCAACAAAAGCAGCGTGAGTAGGCTCTAATGAACTCTCGTGATTTATTTCTCCTCGGGATCATAATCCCAAGATCACGGAATGGATGTCATTTTAGGAAAGTCAGAATCCAGGATTCAGTCAACCTGGGTGTACCAAATGTTATAAGCCGCCACTGATTTTTGATATTTCTTCCCAACTCCGACACACACAGGGCTGCCACTCTTATCAAAAATTAAAACCGGAAAGTCAAATCGGAATAAGCCCCTCAAAGTAAGAAACTTACGATCATTCGATATCACACAACCTGGTGAGTTTTGAAAGCGTTCAATCAGCAGTTGGGTCTGTTATAATAAAGATGCTTCTGAATCCTCACAGTTAGTAAGTAAATGCATAAAATGATTACTGATGCTCATTCAATCATCAGTTTCAACAGGGTGCTCTAACTAGAACAGTTACTATTTCAGGAGAACCGTTTTCGAAGGTTAGACATATTGTGCTACAAATACCCCTCTACCTGCCCCCAATGCAAAATCAGCATGAAGTTATTGAACGATTGACGATTTCAGCTCGATATTAAGACTGCATATTGTCGAATAATCTACATGTAGGCCTATAGATGATTTTACTTAACTTTTTAGAAGACAACTGTCTTCATTTCGTTCAAAAATTTTTCATCAAATTTATAATGCAATATTCTCGTGCAGCTTTGTCATTTTCTATTAATCGTGCCATGACGTCACACGGTGCAAGATTCCGTCCTCATTGTGAAGAATTTTCATGAAACCACTAGGAAATTGCTGTTTAGCTGTTCGACGTTTGGAAGACTGCTTCAGCAGGCGGTCTGGTCACAGCAGATGTCTCCATACAAAATCCATGGTCAGCTCGGTCTAAATGCTTGGGCAGGCATTTCTGTAGGTCATTTTCTTTGGCAGAGCAATTATTCTTTCGAAAAATCGAGAATGTGTGGTAAAATCTTCCTTTCTATGCTGTATGAAATATACCGAATATAATGAAGGATAGGAATATCTTCATACAGGATGGAATGCCAGCGGACTATTACAGACCCATCGTTAATTATTTAGACAGCAATTTTCCTAAATCTTGGATTGACTGTCATGGGAGCATTTGAAGTGGCTTCCGATACCACTAGATTCAATGCCCTGTGACATTTTTCTTTTGGGGACGTTTAAGAAATGGTGCATCAGAGTCATCCTGTGCATTTCGATGAACTGGAAAACAAAGCTTTGCACCGTTTTCTGGAGATCGACGGGCGATCGCATAGAGAAATGCTCTTGCGCTGTTGACCGAAGAATTAGATTGCGTTCGCGTAAATGGTGAGCAAGAAGAAAATAAATGTTATAGTGATACCCGTGTTAGCAACTACTTTCCCTTGAATCACAATTAACTTGCAGAAATTAATCATTGAGCAGCTAATTGCTATTGCATCAACAACTTTGAAATGATCACTGAGAATCCGCCACGTTACATAAACAAAACCATTTGAATCAATGTCACACGGAATAAATTGACGACTAAAAACAATCGCATTTTCTCAATATGGGAAAACGGAGTTCTATATTGTGCCCAAATATTACACATTATAGAAACCATGCAACTTAATATACTATTTAGTCTGAAATTAGATGAGAGCAACATTTGATACAATCCATTACGGGAAACACTAAAGTTCCTAGATTTTTAGCCGTCATCAGTGCAGTATACCTGTAAAGATCAGTAACTCACGTGCAAACAAGTCATCATCCGAAATACAGACATCTACAATTAATGAAATACATGCAGTTTAAATCTCATTCTCTAGAGCTCTTTTCCAAAATTTAAAATTTGCAAACATCAATGCAAATTGCTATTTCGTGTTTGCACTTCATGCACGACGGTGATCTGCCGGATTTCCAAGCACATCCACCTATCGATGGTCTGTGGAGTGAGTTTCTGGTTTACTGCACTGATGGAGGCTAAAAAGTCAAAAACGCTTGCAGTTCAGCCTGAAGAAAATTGATCAGTGCTTGTAGCTCCGGCAATTATTCAAATCAAACCTTGCTTTCATCTCCTATACTTCAAACATAATAAAAAATAATTACATCTAAGAAAACTTTTGAATTTCAGACAAGGTTATGACAGCTATTTGATTAAGGTTGTGCTGCCATTGTATACGTAAACGCAAAATCAATACGAAAAGAAATCCTTGTCACTGCGACTGTTTGCGAGATTTCAATTTTCGTTGGTGTCTTCGCTGAAACGTAGCCGCTTTTGCAACAAGTGATCATACAAAATATTCTTTCGTCACTCCCTTGTGTTCCCGAAACTTTTTAGTAGATTTTTCTTTCATATTTTTCTGGCAGACGCTTTTTGAAAGACACGTTTTGGAGAGCATCAAAGCAATCAGAACTCAATTCATAACAGACTCCATAATTACGTATTACAACTTTTTTCGCAAAGAATTCCCACTTAAATTCATTTCATATTTCAAAACCTTGATTACCTACGTTTCGCCCAGTTTCTTAGGACTGACGAAAGGATTACTGACTTCCTTATCGAAGAATCTTCTGCTCAAGAGTCAAGCGGATTTTTAGAAAGCATCTAATTTCAATTTGATCACCCTTAAAAATTGCAGGATCTTTAAGGTTCTAACAATCTGCATAGTCCCGTTCACAATTTTAAAGAGCCCTACATCATCTAAGAAGGCCCCACGTGCTCTTATCTTTAAGAGTGCCGGTCTCAATCCTATAGGCCCTTACATTCTCAAGAGGTCTATTCCTATCCAAAGAGCTCTTCAAAAAAATAAAACTAAAACAGTTGCAGTTAACAATCTCAAAGGGCTGCTTCATAAAAACGTATGGGTCCGTTCAAAATCTAAATAAAGCCCCTTCACGATCTTAAAAGGCCCCGTTCACATTCTCAATAGGACCTGTTCACAATCTCAAAAGGTCCCCATCACGATCTTAAAGAGCCTGTCCATAATCTCGAAAGGGTCCTCCACGACCTTAAAGGGTCCTCTCAACGACATGGAACCCTAACCAAATGGTCATGGAAGGTTGTAAATCATTAGTTTTCAAAGAAAATGGCCTATTTCATACAAGTTTACTATACTTATGCACACTCAACGGCATGAAACCTACACAAAATGGTCATGGAATCCTTCAATGCTGTCCTACAGAGGTAATGGGTAGCAGTAAACGTTTTACAAACTTAGTCTATAATCAAACCAGGTTGTAAATCTCTAGTTTTCAAAGAAAATGGCCTATTTCTTACAAGTTTACTAAATTTATGCACACTCAACGACCAGGAACCTATACAAAATGGTCATGGAATACTTCAGTGGTCTCCTCTAGAGGTAATGGGTAGCAGTAAACGTTTTACAAACTTAGTCTATTATTACTCTAGGTTGTAAATCTCTAGTTTTCAAAGAAAATGGCCTATTTCTTACGGGTTTACTAAATTTATGCACACTCAACGACCACGACCTTATACAAAATGGTCATGGAATCCTTCACAGGTGTCTTACAAAGGTAATGGGTAGCAGTAAACGTTTTACAAACTTAGTCTATGATCAAACCAGGTTGTAAATCTCTAGTTTTCAAAGAAAATGGCCTATTTCTTACAAGTCTACTAAATTTATGCACACTCGACGGCCGCGAAGCCTATGTAAATGGAATCCTTCACTGCTGTCCTATAGAGGTAGTGGGTGTGGCAGCAAAGGTTTTAAAAAATTAGTCTATCAATATACGAAATTAGAGTAATTATTATATTGCTACGATGTCCTCAACATTTCACTCCATTACTAACGGTCCTCGAAAACTGATGCTGCATTGACGTGCTAATCTGTTGCTGAATTTATTCGTCGTTTTAGGAGTCCTTCTTTCCTAACTATTTTTGTTTGGTTGAAAAAATCGTCCTTCAATCTGTTTACTTAACTGATGAGGTGTTAGACCAGATAAAATGATGTGGATCAAGTTGTCTTTCAATGATGAGTCACAGAATCATAGCCTATGACATGGAACAGCTGTTCGAAACATCAGAAATTATAAAATAAAAGTTGAAATGATATGAATTGCTCACAAAAGTCTGCTTCATTCTGATTGGTTCTTAGAATTTTCGGATTTTCAAACTTACAAGTTTATTAAGTTTGGAAAGTTGCACACATTTCTCGACGCGCTCCTCTTTATTGACTGGTATGAGGAAAGTCTTATCCTACAACTGGTGAATAGTAAATTGCTACATGCAAAATGTTACGACGTTACGCGTGCAAAAAATATGTGAGCACGTTTTCCGAACTACACAAATTTTAAATATAGCCGTTCCTAAATGTTTCCAAACACGTTTTCAATGGTCAGTAAATCATTCGAATCAAAAGTATACATGATTCGACTTCTACCCGATGACTGGACTCAGTATAACTCACACAATGGTGGACCTATCAAATTCATCCATGTCCTTGCTTGATGTCCATTGGAATTTCCCTTGTCTTTCAATGAATTCAACTTGTCTTTTCATGAACAATGTGACTATAATTTTGCCATTTCGGTCTGTGACACGATCTACAAACCAGGAATCATCGCAAGCAGCGGCCTTATGCATTGGATCGACACTTCCTGACCTGCAAATGTTCAACGAGATTGGTCCTTAGACTCGGAGAATCGCATAGTTATTCCCAGTTTCTGTCCGCAAAAGCTGAACATCTTCATGTAATGTAAAACGATAATCGCAACGTAATACGTACTAAATTCGTTTTAAATACTCGATTTTCGTATCCAGCCTACAACTGGCGGTGGGGTCGTCTGCAAACGTCTTACATGCTGTTGTTGATGTAGGGCCACTGGTCGCTGTGACACTTTGTGCCATCCAAACTGATTGAATAAAAGTAGAAAACTGGACAGAACTGCACGATAATTAAGATATAATAACTAGGGCGGTCAATAAAGTCAAAAAGTCAATAAAGTAAAAATACGGTAAAAATAAACAAATGAAGTCAACATAGTCAATAGAGTAAAAATAAGGTCAAATGTAGTCAAATAAGGTCAAAAAGTTTAAATAAGACAGTAAATTTTTCAGGAATCTGGTCTTGCCAGGCGCTATTTTTAGACACCTGGCCTTCCTAAGCGCTATTTTTAGATCTGGGTTTCCCGAACTCTTTTCAATCAAAACAAAAAGCTAAGCTATTGTGACACCAAATATTGTCGCAAGGATTTCAACGCACATAACTACATCTTTTTGTTAACTGATACTGACTATCTTCGATTGTTCGAAATGCCTAAGACAGCTGAAAGTGATGCATCCAAGTGCAAAAGAATTACTTGCCAATATCCTCAAGAATTTAAAGTAACACCAAGGAATGAACTTTTCTGCGTGCTTTGTGAATGCCCGGTGAAATTCGCGAAACAGTTTATGATTGACAGTCATCGTAAAAGTGCCAAACATGGGACGAAGTTACAAAGAATTACCTCTTCATCATCAGTACCCACCTTAACTCGTTGTTTAAGAAGCATTCCTTCTTTTCGTGAAGAACTTTGTATTTTTGGGCTCAATAATAAAATCTGTTTCTTTAATTAAAACAAGTAACGTTTTCTTGTGAGTCTGAAATGATGTTTTCTTTGGTTAAACAAAACTGAATTAGGTAAAAAGATTGGGTAAAAATTTTAAAGTCAAAATTCGTAATTTTTGAGGTCAATAAAAAACCGCCCTAATAATAACTCATTTATCAAACGTTTGCTCTAAAACGTTCATCTCTTAAGATTTTACAATTTGCGATTCTAAAAGAATGGAAATTCCGGTTGCATATTCAATGTTAACATCCTTTGCGAACATCAAATAAAATTTTCAGAATTTTAGACTCCAGCCGATGCCCGCAAACAAACAGAAATACAAAAAATGCATACTAACGATAGACAGGTTTATGCACTCATACTACTTATGCATTGATTAAAGTAGTACACATCCATATTTAATGCTATTGAGCGAAATCTTCTACCGAGCTATACACTGTAAACCAGCACCTCCTAAAATCGAAGAAACCTGCATCCTAAAGCACGACACACTAGAATTTTAGGAAGTTGCGTGAAATAGAATGTTGACATACTAAAGAGAACAATAGCCCTAGTGCGCTAGCCTCCTAAAACGCTTTACTTTAGGATTTTTTTATTTTAATTACGAATAGTGTCTCGCTTCAGTGTGTGATTTAGGAGGTGCTGGTTTAGAGTGTATGCACAATTTTTCAGGATGCTGGGTGGCAATTTTCTAAATAATTAGACTAGAGCTACATTTTTTCGTCAAATTGGACACTCCATGTAACTCCTATGCTGCAATTTCGAGCAGTAGGCCTCTTTGGTCACAGCATTAGTTTGGAATTTTCTCAAAAACGTGTTGAAAATTCCAGGTGTGACCTAATTTTGAAAAGCGCGGGAATCATGTTGCAATAAAATACGCAGAAGACAACACAATATGTGCCTGCTTATTCGTGTGTACATGAATGGACAATTAAATGATTAGAGATTTTAACCAAATCAAATAATTAAAGGATGTTGCGAAAGTTTAAATAATGGGAACATTATGAATCGATTCAGCACGAGAATGTCATGAATTAACCCATCGAATTCTGCAATGCCTCTTACCAATACCGTGAGTGATCGGATGCTGATAACTTACATTTCAGTATGACCACATAGTGTCACGACGCTACAATGTTACGACGTTACGAATTTCAAAATTCCCTATTAAACAAATTTGTAAACAAAAAGCGGATCTGAATAGACAGTGTGATATGAATCACTTACCTTGCTCTGCACTTAAATTTTGGATGCTTTATAGGTTGGTTGAATGTCGTGAGACGAAAAAATGTCATTTTTCCATTACGACGTTACGCATGTTCAGATCTGCATGTCAATTTTTTAACCAAAAAAAAATGAGGTTGTTTGCGAATAAGCGCTCGACTTTTTACTCAGATAAGTAGCAAAATCTGCTATATTTGAATAAATTAGAATTACATTAGTGCACTAAAGGGCAAATTTTAAAAATTATAATTTTTCATTATTTATGTTTTTATTACAATACTTATTTAATTAACTTTTTTGTAATGAAAGTCAAATTTCCGTGGTAAATTGAATGTTTTTCTGGAAAATATATGTGTCCAGGATGATGTTTGTGCAATCAAAAGAAGGCTCTTAGGTACTTCAGAAAATTACCCAAAAGTTGACATTCGCGTGGAATTACCCATATATATACACTCAAGGAACAAATAAAGTACCCGATGGAAAAAGTTATATTAACAGTGACAAATTTATCATTGCAGTCATTTTTTTTCTACTCGTTGGTGTGAAATATGAACTTTAGAAGTTAATCAATAGTCAAACCATTAGGCCTCAACCACACAGCGAGCTTTTCCAAGCGTTTTGCAGCAAATACAAAGTCATCATTGCAGCATTTGTAGACTTCCATAATGCACGCAAAGCAAACTAGAGCGATTGATAGCTTGCGGACATGCGGTTACCTCGAGACGCTTGGGACGCTCGTGTTTGCTTTGGTTTCATTGTAGCTGAGGCCTAATGCTATGATTCCATTCATTGTTCTTTCATGCATACCGAGCTGTACTCTGTTCAATCCGCTAGCTACATACACCACAATCATTGACAGTATCGTAGCGACACGTGGATGTGATTTGACTGAATTCCAGAGAGGTCAAATCTACGACTTAAAGTTTCATGCGAATTTTTCAAGACCTAAAATTGCTGAGTGCCTCAAGATATCAGAGAACACAGTCAGAAAGTACCTACAGAGGCAATCAGCTGGTGGAGATGCTAAAGCAACCAATCGAGCTTCTTGTGGCCGCAGGAAAAGCACAACTGAAGAAGATGACGAGGAAATTTTAACTTTCTCTTCGAACCATCCTTTTTGCTCTGCCACAGAAAAATTTTAAGCAAAACCTAAATCTATGATGCACCAGAAGGACCGTAACAAATCGATTGCTGAGCGGTGGTCTCAAGGCATTTATTTACACCAGCTAGAAAGACAGCCTTGACAGCAGACCATGAACATCGCAGATTGGAATGGGCTACAGAAAAGTCATTGTGGACTTTGACTAGGTGGAAGAAAGTGGTGTTTTCTGACGAATCAAAATTCTGCTTCGGTCAGTCACGAGTACAGTATAGTATGTCCGTCGATCGATAGATCGGTACACGGATCGCTACGTCTGCCGTACTCCGGACAGATCTGTCGCGCATGTAATGGTGTGGGGTGCATCCTCAAGTAATGGACATACGAGCCTGGTGAGAATTCAAGAGAGATTGGATGCACAAAAGTATATCGACATCCTTGAAGGTGATCTTCTTCCAGAATGGAATACAATCACTCAAGCAGGAGGCATCTTCCAGCAAGACAATGCACCGATACATTCGGCGAACCGGACGAAACTGTTCCTTCAACACAATGGAATCCCTACCTTAGACTGGCCTGCATTTAGTCCCGACATGAATCCCCTCGAACACGTGTGGGCACAGATGGAACTGAAACTCCAAAGAGAATATGAGGACCCAGAAGACAGTGACCAACTCTTTTCTACGCTTGATTACATTTGGAATGAACTGATGGATGGTGTCAATTATCGAGCTTCTCTTAACAGTTCAATGCGTGATCGCGTAGAAGCAGTACTGGATGCTGAAGGTGATTTTACGAGATTTTGACTGTTTTCTATTTACTAGTACGCCTTTCGTGACTTTATACGTGTATTGATATTGTTTCTGTGATCGACTCTGAAGCACAAGTAGTGCATATTGTCTTGTTGTTTTCGAAATAGAGTTAACCCATTAGTGCCTACTGCACCCTCTCAGAGTGCAGTCACATTTCGTCAGTTTTCAGAGATTTCATGTAGATATTCTATTACTTCTGCTTATTGAAATGTAACACCAATGTTTTGTTTAAATGCAGCTTTGAAATTTCGTATAACCTCAAGTTTATTTTCATCATTTTGATTGTTTTTGTGCAAGATGGCTGAAAAAAGACGCAGAAAAAAACTAAGTGTTCTCATGAGACAGGATCATGGTTTTACGTACAAAGGATATTCGACTGTACTTAGCAGCTGGCTATCAAAGAGATGTCACAAAGAAATTTAGTGGAAAACTCAAACGTAAAAAGTTGCAATTAATTCTAGAAAAAAGTGTAAATGAGAGGAATCGACCTCTGGACCTTCCATGTCATGTCGCCACCATCCTAGACCACTGCGCTATCATTACACATCTACATGTTCGCAGTAGATGTGGATTTATCTGCATAAATGAATAGGAACCCTACTGTGAAGAGATGCTAGTAGATGGCTAGATTACTCCAAATCATACTGGTCCTTTCAAAAACATAATAATATGTACAGAGGCTTTACACGTGTACACTGCATGCAGTAACATAAATTCGCAAGATGAGCTGTTGGCCAAAAAATCTGTCTATTGTCATCAGCACACTTATAGATACACGTACAATGTAGTTTCGATGCTACAGTAAGTGATTCTGTAAATTGGCAAATACTTTTTAGAAGTAGCCCACAGACTGTATCTATCAAAGTTAGCGCTATCAAGAGTTTATGATAATACTATACCGGTATCTTTCTTTCAGATTCACATTGGATGATGTCATTCAATGATTCAAGAAGACGAAGAATCTATATCTGCTGACTTTTATATCCAGCCTCCTGATGATGGCGATGTTTCAGAGAAGGACTCTGACGATGAAGATGAACCAAAACTCAATACTTCTCATTTCTCGAGAGGTCAACTGTTGGCTGAATCGGAATTTCGAATTAAATATCCAGATCGCGTCGTGGAAAGTTCCGACTTTGATGGTGGCAGTGAAGTCATCACAGGATCCTCCGGTGATGGAGACGTGATGGAAACTGATGTTTCCGAACCATCTTGTAAGCCATCCACAAGTGCAAAGAGTGACAGTCTTCAAAAGACACATCTTTCTCTCGAAGGTTGATCTGATTTGAATTTGAAATTGAAAGCAGAGGATTTGAGATCCTCTCAATCCTCTAAACAGATGCAGTCCAATCCTATTGATTTTGAGTTTACGCCACTAATTTTATTTGACTTGTTTCTCGATGATGAAATAATTAATTATGTTGTCAAAATGACCAATTTACTTGCCAAAAGAGACAAAGGTAATTTGACGTTTGAAACAAATCCAGAGGAAATTCGTTTGTTCTTGGGCATTTTTTATTTTGTCAGGATACAACTCATTGCGACGACGCATACTTTATTGGGAGAACTCGAACGATGTACATTGTGAAGCAGTTTCAAAAAGGCCATGTCTCGAAATCGCTTTGAGACGATCATGGCATGCTTACATTGTTCTGATAATATGAATCTGCATAGTGACGACAAAATGGCCAAGATTCGTCCTCTGTATGATCAATTGAATATCTGCTGTCGACAATTTGCTCCCAATAAGGACAACAAATCAATCGATGAATCCATGATACCTTATTACGGCCGGAATGGCAGCAAGCAGCGAATGCAAAAGTAACCAGTCCGCGTCGGATACCAAATGTGGGTGCTGGAAGAATCCTCCGGCTACGTTCTGCAATTTGATCCACACACTGGAGCGAAATCTGGCAGAAAACAACACTCTTCCACCAATTCTTGGGGTCTATCTGAGAATGTTGTGCTTTCATTGTGTGAGGCCTTACCAAATGATGATGCACAACATGTGTATATGGATAACTATTTTACTTCATTCCGACTTCTAGATCGTTTAGCCAGCAACAACACATCCAGGCAACCGGAACAATACGTGCCAACAAGCTGCGTCAGTGTTACATCGTTGAGCCTAAAGAGCTGCAGAAAGACGCAAGAGGTCATCACAAGCAGAAAATGGCACTAGCTGATCATGGTGAAAGTACTGTTGCTGGATGGAATGATAACCGACCGGTTTACTTGGCCTCTAACAGCAACGGATCAAAGCCTGTGTCGAAGGCTTCCAGATGGAGTCGTGCGGAAAATAAATCTTCTCATTTCACAGCCGTTCATTGTCAGCCAGTACAACAAAAATATGAGAGGCGTAGATCGGTGTGACCAGAGCATATCGCTCTATCGAATATCGATGCGCTCCAAGAAGTGGTGGTGGCCTCTGTTGGCGTGGACAATTGACATGGTGGTGCAAAATTCCTGGATTCTGTATCGACACTGGAAATCCAAGGAACAGGAAACAATGGATTTGTTGAGCTTTCGCAGGTACATCGCAAACACTCTACTTGTGAAGTTTGCCAAACACATCCAAGAATTCCAAACCTGGTCGACCAAGTGGACTTATTCTGTCGGGACGAAAGCGTGTGCGATCTGACATACGCTTTGATCACAAAGATCATTATCAGATTGCATCTCAAACACAAAAAAAGATGCGCAAATTGTGGAAAAAATACACAGCGTTTGTGTTTCAAGTGTGACGTTGGTCTACATGACCATTGCTCTGCTGACTGGCATGATTACTGAAATCAGAATGTCGAAATGTAGGCCCTAGTCGGCAATAGTCTTGTATAGTAGAACCATATTCCTGACACTCACTCATGCCAATATGTACCGTGCACGCCTACCCTTTTATCTGTTGGACTTCTGGTAATCTGACTGCACAAATTTGCAACCTTTTTGTATCTGTACCGATGTATATTCATTTAGCGATAACAATGCATACACCCTTATATGTAGAGGGTGCAACCTTTGTGTATGCAAATAATGCACACACCTTTTCGTGCCTACTGCACCCTTAGAGGATGCACAGCAATTTTTGCACGTAGAGAAGTTGTGTGATTGTTTTAATTACAGGAGAGTGCATTTTTATACCTAATTGCAGATATGTGAAGTGAAAAATGTGTTTTTAGTCTATAAGAAAAATTTGGGCATTAATGGGTCAAATGTCTAACCGGGTACTTTATTTTGCCTAAAATTATTTACTTTATTATAATTATTAATTATTATATTTATTATTTATTTTGTACTTAAATGGCGCCGTTTGCGTTTCCTGTTTTTTCTATTTATCAATTCAATCGCAAATGATGTCAACCAGATCTCAAATGGTGACAAATGAGGATCTGAATTTATTACATATGAAACTGGATAAAGTCTTGGAGGGCATTCAGTTGATGCAAGAAATGAATAATGTTCTTCTCACTTCATTTAAAAAAGACTTAAATATTGAAATACTGAAATTGAAAACAGATATAGAAACAAAGTTTGATGGCATATCTACGGAAATGGTAAAAAGTTGTAAACATGGTATTCAGGACATTGATTGGAACAAAAGTTTAAGTCAACGAAAATTTGCATTTTATGAATCTCTGCGCATTGAAACGATTGCGAATATATACGAAGAAGCACTAAATGCTGAAATTCCTAAAGTTCCAAAATTTTTTTTCAAAACCCCTAAGTTTCAACAATCTTTGATGGAAAGGGAACTCGAGAAAGAGTTAATGACTAAGGAAGTCGCACATGAGATTTTACGACTTCGCATGATGTCTTCTGTGAAAAAAGACTACGTTTTTTAGATGGTGAAATGGCTGCTAAGATTAGACAGAGTCATGATCCGTTAAAAGCGCAAGAACAGCTTGCGCAAAGAAGAAACTTTAATGAGCCCAGTTGTAATGTTAGGACCAATTTTCAAAATCGCCGTAATCCACACAACCGATTCAGAAATTTCCAAAATAATGAAAATTATCAGAATAGAAATTATTCGAGGACTAATTACAATCGATTTACTCAACGTAGCAGAAATTTCAGAGCGGATAATGTCAGGAACCAAAATTTTCTTAACAATGATATCGAATCTAGAACTTCCGATGAGAATTCAAATCATAATTATCATCAAGATAGTGCTTTTGAACATGATTATAATACACCTCAGAATATGACCAATAATTCTTTTTTATATAGACAGTGTCTCTGTTTACAATTTATCAGATGAAGATCTCAATGATGACTTCAAAATGCTTCTATCCAAATGGAACAAGTTCGCCCCTATACCTAAAAGAAATGTGAACGAATTAGAGCTAAATTTAGATGAATTCTACAGAAGACTTCGTCTACAAGATTTCCTTCATAATTCTGATGATAAAAATAGTTATAGTATATGCTAAATCTGGACTACTAGTATCTATGTAAATCTGACTTCCTACCCTTCAAGGGTTTAACGTATAGACTTGGATCATATTATACAATTAATGGAAAGTCAATCTAAATCCGATATCAGTAATACTGAGGGTGGCAGGAAATACAATATGACTAAAAGAGAGTCTGATGCCTTAAACTTGATGCGAAATATGACAAATCTTCATTTTACTTCAGCAGACAAAGGAGGAGCGCTGGTAATTTTGCAATATCATTTTTAGAGTAACCGTATGAAGCAGGAACATCTTTCTGACAGTAGTACTACCACAAGGTCACATCTTACAATTGTCAAGCCACTTTAAACGAAATCTTCTCATTTTGCAAGCAAAATAATATGTGTTTGACTTCTACTGAAATAAAATATTTAACTAAGTTTCATCCTAGATTACCGTATATGTACGGGTTACCGAAGCTGCATAAAGAGAGAAATTACTTTTCTAATATTGTTCCTGATAAATATAACTATATCTCGAAATCAGCTCCTTTAGATCTCAAGTTCCGTCCTATAATTTTCAGTTGCTACTCTCCTACCAGTCATCTCAATAATTAATTGAATGAAATTCTGAAGTTAATTCTGCCTAATATCAGCAGTCATTGCAGGGACACTTTCCAATTTTTAAGTAGCTTACCCAAGACGATTGAAGGTGATTTTTCTTTTATAACGCTTGACGTGGTGTCTTTGTACACTAACATACCGCACGAGCTCGGTTATAAAGCTATGGAATATTGGATTGAGAATTGCAAAGATAGCATTCCTATCCGTTTTAATAAGAATGTGATTTTAAATGGTCTCAAAATTGTGCTCGAACGGAATTATCTCTCATTTGAAGATGAAATTTTATATATATACATATAATTTCATATGGATGCACTTTTTTTTATATTGCCCACACAATCCAATCAAATGTTGATATTTGGAGAACAATAGTACAGCGGTACCTTCACGATGTCGGCTTCCAATGTTTGACAATCGGAATTCCCGGCAGTATGTCAGGATACTTCGCGAATAGTCATGGTTATTATGATTTCTCTTTATAGAAGCACTTACTACCAACTGCAAGAGATCTTACATGTACAATGCAAGAATCTACCCAAATTCATGCTTCAGTATTTCGATTCTTCTTAAAATCAAGCAACATTGATATAAATCGGTCTCCAAATGAGCAACTGAAATGACCATAAAAATCCGCTATTGACCATTTCAAGCTCACTAACTTAAATGGAGCGAAAGGTCGGATTTCTATATTTGCTACTATTTCAGCATTCTTGTCGCTAGCGAAGTTAAATATAACTGCAATAATTACAAGTATTTTGAAAGTTATAAAGTCATTCATTTCGGAATACATTGTCTGCTCATACTCAAGGAGAATTGGTAAATAATGGGTATGACAAGAAAACTCTAAATTCGAGTAATCATAAAATAATCAGTTCATTCTTGTTCCCATAAAATGAGGAGTGAGTCACAAAGCTTCAATTACAAACGATCCTCATGTCAAGCTTGATCGCATCTCATACAAAATGAAGCGAAATTATAGCAAGGCCGGCCAATATTCTGCTGGTCATCGTTAAGCTCAACAAAAGTCAATTATCAGAGGCCTCAACCTCCTCTGTTGAAATGCTCTTGAGCACAATGCATTGGACTCGTTTGGTGCAAACTAAACGGCTCACGTCGCGTCATCTGTTCCAAGGAGATGAAGAACCTTGATATTCTCTGATAATTTGTCATCCTCCTCAGCAGTAGGGGTGTAGTCATAAATTCATAGGAAGTGTAACGCTAAATTTGACATGTATATACACTAAAAGCCAAAGACTTGTCGCACATGCAATGTTAACTAATGCGCAAGGGTGACAAGTCTTTTGACTTTTAGTGTATCAGCTGAAAACGCATATTCGTGCCACTATTGTCCATTACGGACTGTTCAGGAGCTACATAATCGCCCTTTCAGATTTTTTAACCGCTCTCATCCTCTTTCGGCGATTACTTTATCATTGAAGGACTTCCACATGAATCCAAGTAATAATGAAAGCATGCATGCTCATGACAAAATGCAAAAATAGGAAGTTGAATAAGATCTTCATCAATAATGCACATCAAGTATGAACATTTTACATTAAATGTTTGCCACATACAGCTTACCATCTTTTGACGTTAATTTGTTGACCTTAGGAAGTTTGGCCAGAATCTTAGGAAGTATAACGGCGTTATACCGCGTTACCCCTCCACTACATCCCTGCTCAGTAGGCATGATCGCACCATTTCTACATCTGTGCAAGGAAGATATTTTTTGCTTTTGTCCCGACTGTTCGTTGTCCTTACTTTAGTATTTCATCATTTTTATTGATAAATTGAAAATATATGTATTAAAAGTATATTGAAAAATTGCTTTTATTTATGAAATCAATAGATTATATATATAATGCTTTTCAATTACTTGCAAGATATTATCCAAGGTTTGCAGCAGAAGATGATAACATGCATCAGTTAAGAAGTAAGTATGATCACTGTGTTGAAGGAAGCGATCCGGAAAAAAGCAAGCAGGCTTCATTGATGCTTGGACTGTAACTTCGCTAAGATATTGGCCAGTTTTTTTAGAAACACATGACACGTAAGGCATAGGAAGGAAATCCATGTGATAGAGACGTTGATTGGGAGGTTTGAGAAGCCGCATACTCTATGGCCGTGCGTCGCATGCGGATTGCTCTGAATTCCTTCAAAATGCTCAGATCGCCACGACTCCTTCAGATTCGAAGAATTCAGATCATTGCGTAAACGTTTTCTCGATAATGTTGGGTCCTCCGATCATTTTATAAAAAGTTAGCAGGCGCATGAAAAAAACGTTCACAAACTTCTCTGTAGAACTTGACATCGTCTGTGTCTCTTACCTGTGTGATCCGGTTGATACAGTCACTGAAACTTTGCACAATTTAGCGTGTTTAATGTTGAACTGGCTGCTCATTGTTCAATTGCTATGGTATTATGTCAGCAGATTGTGCCATTTCATTTACGTTACATGTTCTAATGTTTCCCTTCTAGTCAAACGGAAGAAGAGACGACCTGTCTAATTCTGTGCCTTGGGCGCATTGTACAGTGTCATAGTGTTGTGACTGCTCCTGGAAGTATGTTGGTGACACTGGGAGATGCATTCGAAATCGTCAGAAAGAGCACAAACGATCAGTGGGTAATATGGACGTTGACCGATCAGATATCGCCAAACATGTATGGGAGAGTGGCCATGTAGTGTTTTTGGGCAGCATGTCTATCCTCCAGAAAGAGTCTCACTGGAGACGCAGAATCAGTAAGGAGGCCATCTTGTCCAAGAAGCTGGAGAGTAGAAATCGTGTGAAGCTCGACATTGGTAATCCTTGGTGATAGTGGCATTTTGACTTTAATTGCCTGTTCATTGCTTCTCTCCATATTATTTTGGCCATTCCTGTACATACTCCTGCAATTTCATTGTTAGTAGCATTCTATAATTTCTTTCTTGTAAATGAGTAGGTACCTCGCGTGTTGTCTTTGACCTTATCTTTTTGCCATTCATGTGCTGGTGATTAACTTTTCAATTGTGTCTGATGTATGCATGTCTTAACATATCATTGTCACTTTACCTGAGGATGAGACGCTGTGCGCCTCCGAAAGCACTTGTGTGACCATTTGAGATTAAAAATTCGTTCATAAGCTGTTATCCCGATCGCCTTCCTTCAACAGAATGAACAACAACGATCCGTGATATAATTATCTACGGCAAAGATTAGAAAATCGAAATTTTAATCAATTGTGCCACTGACTCATGCTCATTGATCCATATTTCTGTAATTTGTAAAAGATTTTTGTTTTTAAATATCCGGTAATACCGATTTTCAGTTTTTTTGTAAAATACGCATGGTTTCTAATATTAAGTCAAAAAAATCATTTTTTGTGATTGTTTTGAGATACCTGTATACATTTAATCTGAACAAATCAATGCTACAAATTTTTCAAGAATGTTATCAAGTTGTCGACCAAATAAATATATGCCGGAAAGTATGTTGATTCTATTCAGTTGTCTGCTGAAAAGCTTCAACTTCATTGTCATTCCAGGACGTTATTTAAATATATTTTAATATTGTATCGGTCATAATCAAAATAATTACTTCATTTTACTCGTACATATCTAATAATATCTAATAATAATAGATGATGCCGTAGACCACAACAGTTGTCCAGCCAGCTGACACGTTTGTCACCTATAGGAAAATCAAAATCGTCATTCCCCGACAATGACAAAATGTCGCGGAAAGACGCATCATTGTGTAACACTACAAGTAGCATTTCAAGACTCAAACCAAACCTGCGTGATATTCAAATGACAGTGGGAATGCCACATGCTATTAGTATGACTAGTAGATGTCATAGATCTGTGCATGACAAAAGAAATGTTCTGTGTGTTCAACATATTTTAACTCAAATTCATTCATCCAATTAGAAACTGGACTATTCAACTTTAAAGACTACTCCAACTCGCTTTAAAACTCTCGTTGCCACAAATGCAATTATCCAACACGTTTGACTGAAATTGGAAGAATGTAGATAAATGAAACCTGAGATTACCGAAAAAAGGCCCACGTAATAATACAAGCACAGAGCTCTAATTTTCGTTATTTTGTTCGAACACACAGCTTGGTATCGATTACAATTTCATTCTTTTTAGCGGTTCTAGGCCTACCTGTAAGCAGAACGCATGTGTCCGCAATTAATCCAGATGATGCGTGCAAGCATTTAGCTCATCAGTTGTCCTGTAATCGTTTCGAAATTCTCCTGGTATTATTATAGCGAATAGGTGATAAAAAGTCAAATTTATTATAGGATTCCCAAAACGTCATGACTTACAATTTTCGTCATTCCATGACAATTGAAAAATCTTCAATTTTTTCAAAAGGCAAAGAATCTGACGAATGGGAATACGCAGAGTTGCAAAGGAGAGCTGTGGTGTAACATTCTCTATCTTTTCTTATGGAATAAGCTTTATAGAGAGCAAACTTTTTCCATTGAATGACATGATAAAATTTCAATGTTTCATTTGCATCATTCCACGACACTTGAGGTTCTCCGCCAAAATAACTGGTTAGATGGTTCGTAAGCGAGATAATGTGAGCATGCTGTCCATGAAAATATCTGCGAACAATTTCTTATACATGTAGCATTGGAGGATATCATGATATTCGCGTCAAATTAGGTAAAATTCGAAAGTTGTCATTCCACGACGATAGGAAACCGTCAAAGCCTATATCACCAAAAAGTGACTGTAATGACTGTCGCAGCAAGGCTGCGCTACAACGGAGTACGGCCTCCTTTCAAGGTGTTGTCCTGCAATCAAGTATGCTTCTTCTGCCCAGAATGATAGCAGCCCTGAATTAAAAAAAGTCACCCCTTTTCGTATGAATGAACATTAGCTTCATTTCGGTCTCACAGTCGCAACACTCATAGGGCCTACCCGTTTCACACGAAGCACGAAAGAGCTGGCAGTCACTTAATCACGTAGTGGCAGCTTACGCGTCATCGTCACTTCAACGTCAAAGATATCCTCTCACCTGTTTTTTCAGATTTCGGAATACTTTGTCACTAAGCTGAATGAGGCAAGAATTTCTATGTTCTGAGATTACTAGGATATCCTAGCATATGCTACGCTGTACATATAATACTAATGATGCGGAAAGGTCACAATGATACACTGCCAGAAATGGTTCCCTCCAAGTATGCAGGCCTACTGTACCATGCAACCTGAAGCCTGTCGCATTCCGAGAGCTGAGTTGAGATGGTGTCAATTCATTTTGCCTTTCACCCTCATCATAGTCCGGCAGCCAGAACGAGCTTCAGCATGGAACGAGGCCGAAAATGGGACTTTCACAGAATTATGTACACCGTATTTCTATTACGAATCTGCACGTATGCAGAGTTCGAGATAGCTCCTTCTTCTTGCCAGACACGATCAATGAAAAATTACATGCTAATCCAATGGGACGCGGATTGCAGTTTTTGGTTAGAATGAAATTTTCTATAAATTCGCTTATTGCGTTTCATTTCATCTTAGTAAATATTATGTAAATATTATTAGTAAAAATACTAAATCTAGAGTCATAATTTTTGACATGGAATGCCCTCAGGTCATTTCCTATGATGTGTATGTATTATTATCATGTTTCTGATCTGACATTTCATAGAATTTTGATGCTGAGATGGTAATTTTGTGATAATTCGAGACTGATTTTGATTGTATGATAAATTGTCTGCTATGATTGCTTCTAGTGAATGTCAAAAGTCTTAATAATCTTCACCAAATCTCCATAGAAACGCTATGAAAAGTGTGAAAATACCCTCACGAAAATTCCTCATGATTTTTTATGAGATTTTTACTCATATATATCTCATGAAATTTAATGCGGATTTGGAACGTTTTCGCATGAAATATCTCATCAAATTTCATGAGCTTTCGCATGCGAATCTCATTAATAAATTAACAGTTGCGTTTTCATAATTCTGAATTTATTTTTCTCGCATATAGTTATTGAACCTTTCTTGGTCTAGCCACATTGCCCCTAAGCATTCCCACGCCATGTCCACAATGCCATTTGAGCATTCGTAAAAATACACCACTATTTATCATGATCATATGATTAACTGTGATTGTATATGTCTATTTTCAACATCTTGCATAGTAATGGCAATTGTAAAGTCAAATTATATATGCATCATTTCAAAAATGCTGTTGCACATCGCCATGATATATCCTATATTTTTTATTTTTATCTTTTATAGACTAACCTTGAAGATCTTGATCGATTGAATAAGCTTTCTTATGGCTATTTCCTTTCGCGGCTAGCATGCATAGCTTACTACTTATAAGCTAATTTTCACGAAGACCTCATAAATGCTCATGATTTTCTCATGAACGCGATCATGAGATATTATCCTCATGAATGTCCTAATTACCACTCATTATGTTCTCATCAAAGCATCATGAGAACATCATGAGTTAAATATTTTCTGATGAGAATATCATGAGACTCATAAAAATCTCATGAATTCGCATTAAATTTCATGAGTTCTCATGAAAAAATTTCGTGAGGGTAGCCTCTGAACCCATGTTCACGCAACCCTTACCCATCAGTGTACCCACAGTGAATTCCGATATACCCATGGCAATCCTAGTATGACACGTGTGTAAAAAAAGAAATAGGAATGATGTTGTAGCACATGTGCATATGTAACTGTGTTGCAAACAAAGTACACCTTACACATAAGTTTGCTATATTTTACAATAATAGCCATTGAATAATCATTCGTCAGAGACAGTGAAATATTGTATAGTCTTTGCTCATTGTCGTTTTGTTATGTCTTGTTATGTCAGTCGGCCATGCCTTTCATTTCATTTGAACTTCCATGTATCAGAGATTCGGATCTTCTGAAACCATAACTAACGTACTAATTATTATGATGCCAACACTAATTCCGATGAAATTTGAAAGGACAACTAGAAGTTAGTAATGATCCTGTTGTATAATGCATAACATTATAGATACAATTTAGCTATAACATGGACCTGCGAATCGGCAAATTTCAGTGGAATAGAATCTGCTCGTGATTCGCGAATCGAATCATAAATGATTTAAATAGGCCTAAAGCGGAAATTACCTGATTAAACATGATAGATGAAATTATGTTGAAAAGAATCTGGAGAGTTTTGATATTGAACAATTTCAATTAATGTTCCGCATGAGATTTTTCGGTCAGCATTTTTCAGATAAAAAGGAATTCATTAACCCTATCAGGACCGGGCGATTTTTAGAGTCGTAGGATCGAGCTCTCAAATTTTCCATGTTCCGATGAATAGACACTTTTTGATAACCGGTTGACTAAAAATTTCGAGTCTCAGCTTTCGGATGGTAGTGCATATTTTGCATGATTCGAAGACTTCCATAACAAAATTTATATCTAAAATTTTAATTTCTTTTTTTTTCATTTTTTATGAATCTACATGTACACGATATATTTTCCTTGACTCTTCGAAAATTGTTCATTACAACTAAAGTATTAATGCAACCTTATGCTGAATTATATCTATATGTTGCTATAAGTCGAATGTTCTACGTTAATTTTAGTGCTATGAATTACGATTTGAAATTTAAACGTCATAACAAATTTCTTTACATGTATTATTGCATTTTTCTATCTTTACAAATGTCTCGTTCTAATGCCTTTTTCGTTATAAAGACAAGGCTATGATACATTCCGAATGCAATCTTTCGAATGATGATATGTATCTTGCAATATTCTGTGGGTTTTGTTTGTGAATTCACATCAAAACTTCGAATTTTCACATTTTGCATTTACATGTATTCATTACATGTACAATTACATGTACTCACTTTAGGAGATGCGATGAAAGTGCATTTTAAATTGCACATGTACAAACATCATGTAAATATGATACAGAAACATTATAGCCTACTAATAGTCAATGCTACTCTAAATGAAAACCATCAATTTTCTAAAAAGTACTTTTAAAGTGACCTTTAAAGCTGACCTTACCGTAAGTCAATTTTGCCCAAATCTGAACTGAAATTTCAACAGACGCATAAACTAAAAGTCACAAAAAATTAAACTTTATAAACTTTATATTAAGAAATATAAAAAGGAATTGATAGGGATCCCCCGGTCCTGATGGGCTTAAGGGGTTAGTAGTGCTATGTAAGCAATTCAAGCACAAAACATAGTTCTAGCATAACTCGAGTAGGGACTGGACTAATTTATTACTTTATTTAATATTCATCCTATCAATTTCATCCTAAATAGGCTCGGAGCTTACTTTTGCGTGTTTAGTTTTTAGTTTTGCTTCAATTGCGTCGTGACCAACTTTTAGTCCCTGTTCTAAAATTCATTGTATTAGTAAACACCGTGTAACAGGCCTAGGATTTCATTCCAGTCGGAACAAACGAGAAGAGCTATCAATAAAAAGAAAATAGTTGACACAATTTTTGATATAATTGACCGATTCGAACTTTTCTATCGCAATTTCGAACAGAATTGAATCTCGAATTGGCAGCCGATTCGCGAATCGAATCGAGTCTCGAACCTCGCTGGTCCCTATTGTATTCACCATAATGATAATAGTAAATGCCGTATATACCATCATTATGTACATGTTATTCTGTTTGCGATGTCATTAATATGATGGAGGCTGCACTGAATTAATTGTGAAGCCTGAATATACAAAATGAGCTGTGATAGCACAGAAGCAAAGAATATGAAGCTTGATGGTGCATTGTCGTAAGGCAAAACGCTAGATGAAGATAATATGTTTGAGAAAATAGGTTCTTCAGCAGAAAATCGGCTAAACGTGTTTTCATTAACTCGTGTTTTCGTCTCCATGAAACTGAATCCTGTGATCTTCCAAATGCCTGATAACACCACCCATTCCAGTAAG
Source organism: Prostheceraeus crozeri (assembly GCA_907163375.1). Classification (NCBI taxonomy): domain Eukaryota; kingdom Metazoa; phylum Platyhelminthes; order Polycladida; family Euryleptidae; genus Prostheceraeus; species Prostheceraeus crozeri. The sequence goes on from CAJQUW010004805.1 coordinate 138,484, forward strand.
AAGTTTCTCCACATCAACATTTTCACGATCATGCAAAGATACTCGATACTTCTGCATCATCCCAACAAAGAAGACGAATATCTCCATCTTCGCAAGGGATTCTCCAAGACACGCGCGTTTCCCTAATGAAAATGGAATCAGATTGCTTGAAGACTTGTAAATGCCCTCATCATCCAAGAAATTGACTGGGTTAAAGTCATCTGGAAATTCCCATAATCTGGGATCCCGATGAACTGCATACAAATTTGGAGTGACAAGAGCATCCTTGGGAATAGTTCTACCACAGATAATGACGTCCTCTGAGGCTCTGTGCATTAACACCGATGATACAATAGAACCAAATCTTTGTATTTCATCAATAACAGCAAGAGTGAAATTCAGCTTTGACCTATCTTGAATTGTAGGGAAAGATTCTGTTCCAAGATGCTCATGAATCTCTAGACGCGTCTTGTCTTGAACCTCTGGATTGATGGCCATCAAAAGAATTCCCCAAGATAACGTGACTGAGGTCGTATCCGTTCCACCAACGAAGAGGTCAAATAAGTCAAACATCATTGCTTCTTCGTCAAATGTATGACTTGTGTTCTGAGAGTCTAGAGCCAATTTGTGCAATATCAGGGCATCTGTCAGATCCCTTGGCTGAGAAGTATCGCTGATTGTATTGAAATGCTGTCGAATCAACTCACGAATCCGATTAAGAACTCTCCATAGGCATCTGTAGTGAGGGTTTAGTGAGTTATACAGAACTTTCAGGAATGGAATGTGCACTAAAAATGGCAAGAAGTTAAAAAGGTTATAACGAACTGATTGTGAGGCCTGGATATAGAAAATGAGGTCTGAAAGCAGACAAGCATGGTGGTCTTCATCTTCACTTAGTCTTTGTCCAAATGTGATTCTGCTGAGAACACTGGCAGTCATTTTTGCAAATGGAAGTTTTGTTGATATTGTCCTTTCCTGCTTGTTTTCAATAGTCTCGATCAAGCTTTGGAGTTCAGAATGAATTGCATCAATAGACACAGCTCTAGCAAAGTCACAGCCTCGCAATGTCTTCATTATGAATCTACGATGCTCTTTCCAATAACTGCCGTCGGAGAAAATCAGTCCTCTACCTTTTACCGCAGAGTACGTGGTACTTTTTATCTGACGTCTCAATGTAAACTTATTTCCCTCCTTATCGAATGCTTCTCTGATAGCCTCGATCGAATTCAATACAACGAACCGACTGGTCAATAAATTCACCGTGAATAAATCTCCATAGATCTTTCCAAACCCTTTGAAAGCAATGCTGCGTGAGGGCTTCAGCATGGTCATGTTTCCAATGAATGGAAGCCCAGGAGGTCCCGGAGGATATATTGGTTGGTTCCTTGATGACTTGAGATATAGAACCAACATCACAATTATCGATCCCAGTATTACAGTTATCCAAATAATCATTTCGACGGAAAGGAATTGTCGATTACGATTTCAAGGTTTTAAAGACGATAATCTCTGCATAGGGTTTGACATTGTTTGGTCGAGGTGTCAACTAAATACGAAGTGATTTTGTGATTGACAACTATTGGACGGTTATATTTACAATTTTGAATAAATATTCAGTTTAATAAAGTAAAATGAGGACAGTTTCTAACCGAATGATCACGTCTGTGTTTGAGTGACAGTACATTTAGTGCACTATGCAACAGTGCATCCTCCAAGATCTAAATTTAGGAAAATCAAAGATATTCGAATATGGTAAACGGAATCCAATGTGAATACATGCATATAGAATTATTAAGTATGGAATTGTCTCCACAGTGAAAAATGGTGACATACAAGTATGTGATTAGCCGCCATTTAGCACTACATCAGAAATAATTAGAAGTTATAGCTTTCATCGAAAATTTGAAAATAAAATTGATACCTCCAAACATGGACAGCTAGCATCTAGCTGTCCATGCCTCCAGATAAGATAGTAATGTCAAATATGTTGCCGACGTTTCGGACGTTCGTTCTTTGTCAAGAAACAGACAATTTCAAAAATCGCACACGAACAAAATAAGCTTAAATATTCAATTTTATGATACAGTTGATACAAATTGATTAGAAATCACATTATACACATTCATCGTATCTCCGAAAAGGAGAAATTCTGCATTGTATGTGTATATTTAACACACATATAGTATAGACCTACATGTACATGCAGAAATGAAGTTTTGATGTGATTTTTTAGATATGAAACCCACAGAATAATGCAAAATGCATTTCACCATTCGAAAGATTGCATTCGGAATGTATCTTAACCTTCCCTTGAGAGCGAACAAGTCATTAGAACGAGACATTTGTAAAGATAGCAAAATACGGTAATGCTGCATGAAAAGACATTTTCTGACGTTCAAATTTCAAATTGCTACTTATAGCACTAAAATTAAGGTAGAAAATTCTACTTATAGCAACATATAGATATAATTCAGAAAAAGTTTGCATTAATACTTTAGTTGTAATGAACAATTTTTGAAGAGTCAAGGAAAATATATCGTGTACATGTAGATTCATAAAAAATGAAAAAAAAGAAATTAAAATTTTAGATATAAATTTTGTTATGAAGGTCTTCGAATCATGCAAAATATGCACTACCATCCGAAAGCTGAGACTCGAAATTTGCAGTCAACCGGTTATCAAAAAGTGTCTATTCATCGGAACATGGAAAATTTGAGAGCCCGATCCTACGACTCTAAAAATCGCCCGGTCCTGATTGGGTTAAGCACTCTACATGTACATTGGCAGAGAGTAAAGGCTTTATCTGGTTCGTTGTGATCAGCACATTTAAATATTTGAAATGGTGGTCAATATATTCTTTCAACATCGTTTAGTACAATATCACTCAACTTACACTTTTGCCTGATTTTGCGCTTTTTGTTGGATGAAATAATGTTTTTAACAGTCAACTGCACACAATTTATATCTTTTGTTGCATTAGCCCTGGAGTTTTCAAGTTAGGTTTTGAAAGAATGTTGATGTTAGCAGCTCCAAGAATATGTACATCTTGTCAGAATGTGCTATCTGTTCACCGGCAAACTTCAAATTTGTAATATTCTCATACTCAGTCGCTGGAGAGTCATCAATTCCCTCATTTGAGGTCCGAAGATTTCGAATCTCAGATCAGACGAAGGCTTGTATCGTCTGTGCACCTGTTGATGAAAAACATCTGTTCATGTCATAGAATCCTGACGCTTGCGTCCGATAAATGGAATGGGAAGAGCAGTTCATCAATTATGACAAGACAATGTCTGTGAATGTCACGACAGCCAGCACGATATCTTAAATAACACTTAAAGAAGCAAAGCAAACAGCCACCAATTACTTCATTTAGCTAGGCAAGCCACACTGTTTCCTAAACCAAGTGTCTCGGCTGACCAAGTGATCATATTTAGTAATTAGTTTTCAGCTCGCAACTGAATTTGATGAGAATATACAAAATATGAAGAAATCTTATGGGCTGTGCAACGATCTAGGAATCGGACTGTAGTCCGGCAGCCAGAACGAGTTTCTACAGGGAATATACTGACCGAAAACGGACTTTAACGGAATGATGTGCATCTTGTGCCTACTACGAATCTTCACGTCAGCCGAGTTCTACTTGGTTCCTTTTCTTGTCACATAGAATCAACGAAAAACACAGTTAATCCAATGGGACGCAGATTATGGTTTTGGTTAAAATGGAATTTCCCTTGTTTTCTCTGATTATTAAGCAAAAACTTCTAAGACCGGAGTCATGATTTTTGACATGCGATGTCTTCAGGCCAGTTCCTATGATATGCAAGTGTTTCTAGCATGCTTGTGATCATCAGTGTGTGCGAGAAAATGGTTCATTCTGGATCAAATTGCTCAAAATGCTTCTGTTTACTGACACTGGGAGGCTTGCCAAATCTGAATGTGTAAAGCTTCATTGACAGGGGTGCATGAACATGGCAAGAAATGACTTGAAGATATTCAACTTCAAAAATTGTAACTCTTGTCTCAGCATTTTTCGCTTAATCATAGAAAACATAGAAAAGTTCACTTTTGCCAAAAACGTCAACCTGTGTCCCATTGGATTAATTGCATCTCGTTGATCTTGTCTGACACGAAAAAGGACCAGGTCGATTGATTTTCTCAGAACCGGAAGTGGAACTGGACCATATGGACATAGCTAATTGACCAATTCGTCGTTTTTTTGTATGGTGGATCCATAATTTGGTCAGAAAATGACACAAAGCTACAGTGACGACTCCAGATGCAACTACTGGAGATAGATGATTTCACTTTGGAATGCCACCATTTCTTGATAGTGGGAACCTGAGTGTTTGTATAAGGGCGCCGGAAATATATGGTGACTTGCGATTTATTCTAATTAAAGCGAAGCTGAATTACTATTAATGATGTATATTACATATGTTGACATTTTCGTTGCAAAAAACGTCCAGAATAAACTGTATTCGGCAGAAGGGACGAACTCCTCTGTTGATGTTTTTCATTGTCTCAATAGCCTCATCTTTAGATATTCACAGTTATCAAGCAGAACAGCTCAGCTAAAGAAGGCATAGCCAACTACTCCTGAAAAATTAAACATTTTTTTCATGATTTTTATTATTGTTTTCTATGTGATTATGTCTATCTACACTTACAAACTAAAACCGCTTCCTTTGATGATTGTCTCTGCATAATCGAAATTAGTTAAATATTAAAGTTTCGTTTACTAGAAGTTACTAAGAAGTTGTCTGGGTTGAAACTCTCCGAATATTTCCATAATCTCGGATCATGATGAACGGAATACAAATTTGGAATAACAATGACATCTTTGGGGATAGTCCTGCCACAGATGTTGACTTCTTCTGAAGCTCTGTGCATCAACGAAGATGGAACAATTGAGCTGAACCTTTGTATTTCATCAACAACAGCAAGTGTGTAGTTGAACTTCGATCTGTCCTGCATAGTGGGAAAAAATTCTGTTCCAAGATGCTCGTGAATCTCTAAACGCGTCTTGTCTTGAACCTCTGGATTGATGGCCATCAAAAGCATTCCCCATGATAACGTGACTGAGGTCGTATCTGTCCCAGCAATGAAGAGGTCAAACAAATCAAACATCATTGCTTCTTCGTCAAATGTATGACTTGTGTTCTGAGAGTCTAGAGACACATTGTGCAATATCAGGGCATCTGTCAGATCTCTTGGTTCGGAAATATCGCTGATTGTATTGAAATGCTGTCGAATCAACTCACGGATACGATGGAGAACTCTCCACATACTTTTGGGATGAGAATTGAATTTGTTGTACAAAACTTCAAGGAATGGAATGTGAACTAAAAATGGCAAGAAGTTGAAAAGGTTATATCGAACTGATTGAAAATATGCTTATAAAGAATATGAGCTCTGAAAGAAGAAATGTATAATTGTCATCATCTTCACTTAACCTTTGTCCAGATGCCATTCTACTTATAACATTGGCAGTCATTTTTGCAAATGGGATGCCTGTGGATATTGGCTCTCATTTTTGGCTGTCAATGAACTCAATCATGCTTTGAAGCTCAGTATGAATTGCATTAATAGATGCAGCTTTAGCAAATCCGAAAGCTCTCAACGTTTTCAAAATAAATTGACGGTGATCTTTCCAGTAGCTGCCTTCTGAATGTAGAAGTCCTTTTCTTTCAGCAACAGAATAAGCGTTCCACTTCATTTGACGTCTCAATGTGAAGATTTTACCAGTCTCAATCACTGATTGCCTCTATCGAGTTCAACACAATGAAATTATTTGAGAGTAAATTCACTGTGAACACATCTCCATAGGTCTTCCCAAGCTCATTGAAAGCAATGAATCGAATAGGCTTCAGCATGATTATATTGCGATGAATGGAATCCCCGTAGGACCAGGTGGGTATGCTGTTTGGTTCCTTGTTGACTTCAAGTATGACAACAACAGCATAATCATCAATCTCATCATCACACTGATTCACGCGGCGATCCAAATCAACATTTTGATGGAAAGGAATTGCCGATGGATTTTGAATTGCCTTTGACCTGTTGAAGCGAGTACCGATTGGGAGCGGTTCAGAACACTACACAATTCTAACCCTTCCATATTCAATAATACAAGCAGCTGATGCTACAAGCATATCAGAATGCATTGGCATTGTCTTTCTGAGCCAGACATGTCAAGTCAATCATCTTCAGATGAATGTGCAAGTGTTGTCGCTAAATGTGATGAACAGTTTATAAACAATAGTTTATAAACAAGGCTACCCTCTAAATCTGTGAAGGCAATCTGCCATGAAAAATGTCGCAGGGCAATAATTTTGATTGTATTTTTATATATTTTATATATTTTCATGTTATTGTATTTTTATATTTTTTTATATATTTTTAATTTTTTTTGTATTTTGTCTTGCGCAGATTTCTATCCATTGCTATGATTTTATTTTTGAGGAAAAGCCTCCAGATAACGGGTCGCAATTCATTGCTCATTTAAGTTACCAGCCCACGATAAGCTACATTGCTGAGTGACAAATTGATGGGATGAATCGTGTTAACTGCGGAAAAGTAACAGTTCTGAAACGATGGGTGGTTTTATTTCTTGTCAAGTTAACAAATCTGTTACTGCAACAATGTCTTAACAAATTGTCAGGAAAAGTTAGCAAAGCTGCTACCTAGACATCAGAAATAAAACCGGACGGAAAATGTTTGTTAAGAGCCTGAAAGAAGCACATGTGCATGTTAAGATAGCAATTTGTTTATGTAATTGTTAAAAGCGATGTTAACATGAAGTTAACTAATTGCTTACTTCAACTCAGCATTCTGCTTACTAATCCGTAACACACAATAGATTCTTTACCGCCAGGCAGTTAACATGACGCTGTTTTTACATTTTGACTCAGTGAAGAGACAGGGAGAGAGAACTATGAACTATGAAATACTTTTTGAAAAACCAATTACAGGATTTTTGTTCAAATTTGACATATCGAGTGTACATAAATTGAAAAGATAGAGCATTTTTACAAAGGAAGTGCACGATTACAAAAAGAGTTAAGAAACGCGATTTTCTTAGTTTTAGGTTTTATAAAAGTGTAATTATGGCGAGTTGTTCTGTCATTACATGTAGGTAGCTTACGAAGAATAGGATGGAGAGGATTTGAAGAGAGAGAGAGAGAGAGATGGACGCGACGTTGATACCCAAACTAACTCAGAGCGCCGAAGTCGACAACCAAATATCGGTCGTGGCAGGGCTGTCTCCAACGAGGATGAGCGACCACGTATAAGTTCGAATGACGTTGAATTTAGTGAATTGTGCAATGAGTTTCCCATCCACCGACAACAGAACAACTCAAGAACCCATTTGCGACGAGCTAAAAAATTGCGGAGACATTTTTGTATAACTATTGTTTACTTTTCGTTTTTTTGTATTTTTTTCTTTCTTATTTTCGATGCATATTTCGAATGCTCTGATTGATTGATCCGTACGCCAAAACGATCTTTTTCTACTTGTCAAATCTATCATATCCCGCTTATCAGTCATCGTGCTCATCTCAGAACAAAAGGTGCACAATATCTTGATTTAGGGTCTTAAAACTAGTACACGACGAAATGAACTCTTATTGGTCCAGCCTCGATCAATCATATCGTTTGTATTCTTGTGGTGTGTTCTTGTTAACAAAAATGTTATTGTCAAACAATGTTTACTTTAATACAAAGTTGATAATGGAGCTAGTAAACTTCTCAACACTTCTACTGACAGAAACGTCACTTATTTGCTAGGCTGACAGTTTGCTAACTTAACACAAGAAATAAAACCACCCGTTGTTGGAATTCATAGGAAAGGGATGTTATATGAATCGAATTCTCCTTTCCATTCATTTCTGTACATCAATTTTTGTATTAGGTAGCATCCCTTGCATAACAGATGTTGTTGTCCAATCCGTTAATGTTGTTGATGTAGTTCAGGAATGGCATCAATTTTGATGCCAGCCTTTATTTGCCATAATGTTTTCTCTACTTCTTAAATCTGAATAGACGCAAATATGAACGACAAATAATATTTCGATGAGTGTTGTGCGCAATATAACTAGATCTCCTCTGTATGAATACTACTGAAGCACCACTACTACACCGACAACGGTCAGTGGGATCAATTCTGATACCTCAGGAGTTGTAATCGGACCTTACTGTCCCTAAGGTAGTAGAATATTAATCAGTAAGCGAATAGTAGTAATAGAAGAATAATAGAAGTAATAGTAGAAGAATTGACTTATTCGAATTCTACATGAACAACTTCAATGTCCATGACTCTTCGGCGGTTTTCTGATTTTGGAAACAATTCGCATAAATCCTGACACCTCGCTGCATTCGATATTCGATGTATCTCATACAAACGAAAACCATTTATCGTAACTGTCGGAGTTGAGTGTTTATGAGAACATCACAACGATGTTTCATGTGATCATGCACCGACTTCAAGATGGCCCAAAAAAAAATATTGTCTCTTTGTTGATTAGAAGAATTGTCGTCATACTAATAGCAGTACTCGGACAACGATAGTTGGGCACATGTAACCCCGTGACTTCATAAGGAGACGTATGAAATGTACCAAAGGACTTATTTGGAAGAGATGGCAGAATATAGCAATGGTCGCTTACCAAAGTTGGAACATCGGTGAAACACAGCACGTGTTCAAAATCAAATCTGGACCAATATCAAAAGTGCAAAATCTGCATTCGATATGTGGCGTCTGTTTAATATAGATGAAGGGGTAGGCCTACTTGATTTCATATAACCTTTTGGCTCACGAACCACAGTGTGCCACTGAAATAAGAATTCCTGGACCCTCGTGTATTCACAATAAGGACATTGATAGAGTGAAATACAAAAAACAGTTGCCTCTGAATGATTCAAAAGCTTCATACACATGAGCAAATTAGTCTTCGGAGTCACAGAGGAAGCAAAGAAAAATTATCTTAGCGCTTTTTTCTTTGACATACGTATAAAGAAATACGTACGTGCGATTCCAAAGGAAGTCTGTTAAAAAAGGGATGTTGCAAATTCTACCACATACCAGAATTCAAATTTCTGCGTATGGTATTGTAAACTAGGTAGAATCAAGTATAATACCTACAACAATGATGGTAAAATTATCTATGTAAAAATTCAAAAATTAGAGTTCTAGCATGCAGATGGCTTTACGCAGTGACTCATCTTTTTCCATGTATAAGCCCACAATCTACATATACAGTACATATATGCACCATATTCTCTATAATAAACACCCTTCTCTAACTGAAGCCTAATGAGAACAACAACAATGCTAAAATTAGCATAGAAGCCCCATCTCTAAGTAACGCTCCTCTTCAATACAGGCTCACTTTTGAATCACTTTAAAAATAGACGACCATGGGCTTATAATGGAGAGGAAACGTCACTGAAATACGGGTACATGCATTAAAAAATTTATTTCTGTAAGAAAAATAATCACGTTGCTTACCGTGACTGGCGAAAAAATGACACTGATGTGATGGTTATAAAAAATGCTAAGCATATTATTCAATTATCCTTACTTTTGGTATAAGGATTGCTTATGGAACAGCAATAGAATGATAAATTCTTCTAGCTTGTGAAAGATCAGATTATTAAAAATCTTCTGTCAAAAGTTATCATGATTCAAAAGATACATGTAAATGGCAAAAGATTGCCTATCAGTGCATAAGCTTTATAGCAAGATTGATCACATTCATAGATTCACATTCAGTGAGCCTATAATGATTTTCATAAAACGAAATAAATTAATTGTTTCCATGGTCCCACTTCTTCTTCAGTGGATTACAACAATGAATGAACTTTGCACTCAAGATTTAATGGATCAGTCACCGGAACAACATTTACAATATTTACACAGTTTCGACTCATTCAATAAACCGTTGATCTTCGCGGCAGAAAATTCCAGTAAATGATGGTGATACTTATTCAGAATAAACAGTAAAGCAGAAGTGATAACAGTTTAAAACATTTGAGAGAATGTAAAAAGGCATGCAAATTTATAATAATCATATTATTTAGCCCTGGGGATAAAGGCCCTGTTGCATAAAGGTTTCAATAGCATTGAATCAATGATGACAGTGTAAATGTATGAGAAGATTTTGACCCACCAAGGAAACGAATCTCATTCGCAGTTGAATCACCAAATGGCAGTTGCAATATTGAAACTTCATTCATTAGTATTGAATTTCAACAGTCCATTCTTGCAACATCCAAATTGATAGCTATTGACTTGAACCTTTCAATCAATACCAATGAGCCGCTATTGAATTGTTGGATTTGATGCAACTGGCCCCTCATCTACTATAGCACCCTTTCATCATTCTGACCGTTTCATAAATCAACACATTTCAAGTGTAATTTTCGTGCAGAAGTCCTGGTTCATTTTTTTAAAACGAGTTATATGAAACCTCATGTTTCATAGATAATTTTGACTTATCTTTTACTTTCTGAGTGGTCAGTTGTGGTCAGTAGGCCCTAACAGAAGACGACAGAATTAGTGAAATTCACAAACAGTGTGACCTACCCGTGAGATTTTTCATGATGTAAAGATGTCAAGATTCGTTGAATGAACAAAAAGATACAATACTAGTGATAACGAGTTTTGCCACAAAAATGTTGTTAAAATTATCTGACACGATTTTCTACTGATAAAGCTGCTGAATTTCAATTAACCTTTGTGCCATGTACAAAAGGATGTTTTTTAGTACTTTATATTAGCTGAGGCAGATTGTGTGTGGTCAGATGTGATCATCAGACTCAAAAGTGTGAATTTTCGGTCAATTCATTCACCGATACCTACAGACGAAACTACGAGGTACAGAAAATCAGGATAATCACCATTGAATCAGTCTCATGCAGAGGTTTCAGATAATAATTCAGATTTGAATGTGATACAGAAATGGATTGACTCAAATGACATGATTCTTAATTTGAACAAATGTAAACAGCTTATTTTTAGATGCTCTAGAGATTCGATGGATGATTTCAAATATCCGAATATTGAGTTCACTAATTGTGTTACCATTCTTGGTGTTTTGTGGCATGACACTCTTTCATGGGGTCATCATTTTGATAATGTAATTCGAACGGCATCTAGACGACTACATGTGTTACGAGTGTTGAAGCTTTTTGTTAGCAATCTAAGTTACTAGTTGTTTTTCATGGCATGATTATGTCCATCTTGCTTTATAGCACATCACTTTTTGGTAAATTGCCTCGTCATATAACGACGCGTTTAATAAGAGTTGTAAAGCGAGCTCATAAAATTATTTGTGATGAGGATTGTGCCTGCCAAATTATGCCTGACATAGAAGAGAGACGCGTCAATTGTATTTGTTCGTTTTTGTTCAAATGTGAAAACCTGTCTTCTCATCCATTGCATTATCTGGTGCCACCGAGACTTCCTTACTCCAAACATTTCTGTTTGCCACAGTCACGAACTTACAGACGATCTATTTCTTTCTATCCGTATGCATGCAAGCTAGCAAATTTTAAAATGTAAAAATGATTGGTATAACTTTCTGTACATTGTATTTTGTCAACTCCTTGGAGAACGATTTTAGTAATTAATTTTGTACATGTGATTTTCATTGTGATTTCAATAAACACTTCATTATTATTATTATTATTATAATATTTTCTCCGATTTTGACAACATTTGGCACAATTTCATGCACTCGATTACACTTGATTTTGCACTTACTTTCGCATTAACAATGTTTTTAAGCAGTCAGTCAGCTGCACAATTTTTAATATATTAACTGATGTTTTCGAGCATGGATTTAAAAGAATGCTGGAGTTATCGGCTCCAGGACTATGCAAGCTTTATCAAGATCGACCCATCCGTTCACTAGCTAGCTTCAAATTTGTTTTATTTCAACACTCAACCATTTGTTGAGTCATCATTTCCCTCGGTTGAGGTCAGAAGATTTCGAATTTTGTCTGCACCGGTTCACAAACAATAAACAATAGCGTTTTTCTTCACGCTGTAGTTGTTGACACTTGAGTCCGATAAGTGGATCCAAGATTTCTGTCAACTCATCAAAGATGACAGGAGACGGTGGCAGTTTTAGGACATGATCAGCTATGAAGTAAGAAGCTTCCAATCATTGATTAATTGAATTACGCAAACCACACTGTTTCCTAAACAAGTGTTTCGGGCTCTCGGTTGACCAAGTGAACAGGTATAATCAATCAATTATGATATGAATCAGTGAATCGGGCTGAATGTTGTGGATCTGAAACACTGGTAATACTTGTGCGCGCTCACTGTCGTGTGACTTCAAGATTGAAAGGAAGCGATGGTGTAATCACAAATTAATTAAATTCATTTCGAAATTCATGCAGCTATCTGATCCTGAAAATACGAAAATGTTATCAATGATTAAAAAATTACGATTTTTCAGGATAATAAACTCAGGCAATTCTTTATTTTAAGAAATGGTGTCTTCTACATTTTGTCCGATTTCTATGAGTAAGGAGCTTTATTTCATAATCAATGCCACTAATTTCCTTGAACAAGGCCTGTTTACCAATTGCAACTGCTGGAAAGATACATAAAGTCGTGCATTATAAAATTAAAATGTCAGGTATAAAAATATCAGTGAGCAAATAATTTGATTATTTTCATTCAATCTCACAAAAGTAAAATTGTTCGATTATTACATTTTGATTGGTAAATATTGAAGCACCTGATGAATAATGAATTTTTTTGGACAGGAGAGTATTGTTATAAAGTTCAGAGTCATTGAATGAATGCAGACATCCAACCTTTCGCTTCTTTTGGTCCTTTGTTGGTGATAGAGATTTTGAGCCAATTGTGAGAATGGAGTGGCTTGTAAATAATGAATAGCCTCTTTGAGTAAATTTTCGAAAATGTTGAGATGACATTTTGGGTAGGCTTATTGTATCTATGCATCTCTGGTCAGGTTGGTGTATATACATTAACACCCGCTGACAACAATAACATTACATCAACAATGAAAGATTAACTTTCTTTAATCCCAATTACGTGGAATGTCCTAGTTTCAGGCGTTTGTCAACTGTCATTGTGATGTAATTACACAATGCCCACCAAACACAATAGGCTTGTTCACTATCCACTGGATGAAGTATAATAGTTCATAGGGACCATAATTTGACTTAATTCAACTCTGCTGTACAGGTCAGGAAGCACGTGCAACTCCTCTCCATAAACATGATTATTTGGATCACTGTAATATTGGGATTGATAATCGTGATATTGCTTTCATCTTTGAAATCATCACGAAATCGAACACCGTACCCGCCTGGCCCACCGGGTTATTCAATTATTGGAAACTTACCGATATTGAAGCCAACTCGATACATTGCCTACAAAGAACTTGGAAAAATTTATGGAGATGTGTTCACAGTGAATTTACTGTCAAATCAGTTCATCGTATTGAATTCGATTGAAGCCATCAAATCTGCATTAATTGCGGACGGTAAAATCTTCACTTTGAGACCTTATTTACGTGGCACCGCAGTTGTTCGAAATGGCAAAGGGGTACTCACCGCTGATGGTAGTTATTGGAAAGAGCATCGTCGATTTATATTGAAAACTTTGCGAGATTTTGGCTTTGCCAAAACGCAATCTGTCGATGCCATCCATACTGAGCTGCAAAGCTTGATCGAATTCATCGAAAGTCATCAGGAAAAGCCAATATCGACTAAAATTCCATTTGCAAAAATGACTGCCAATGTTATTTGCAGATTGGTTTTCGGACAGAGGTTAAGCGAGGAGAGAGAGAATAGTGAACTATTGCTCTCAAAGCTTATTTTCTTTATTCTGACTGCGACAAGTGTTCGACATAACATTCTCAACTTTTTCCCTTGCTTATCTAAAATTCCGTTTTTTACCGCTTCATACAACTTTGTAAACGCTCGCCACCAAAGTTTGTTGATAGTTCTCAATCATATCCGTGAATTGTTTGCAAAGGCAAAGGGACTCATTGACAGCCAAAAAGGAGAGCCAATATCCACACTATCAGAACTGATTTTTTTTCTGCAAGCTTCGCAATCAGTTCGATATAACCTTTTCAACTTCTTGCCATTTTTAGTTCACATTCCATTCCTTGAAGTTTTGTACAACAAATTCAATCCCCATCCCAGAAGTATGTGGAGAGTTCTCCATCGTATCCGTGAGTTGATTCGACAGCATTTCAACACACTCGGCGATATTTCCGAACCAAGAGATCTGACAGATGCCCTGATATTGCAGAAATTGGCTCTAGACTCTCAGAACACAAGTCATACATTTGACGAAGAAGCAATGATGTTTGACTTGTTTGACCTCTTCATAGCTGGGACGGATACGACCTCAGTCACGTTATCATGGGGAATTCTTTTGATGGCAATCAATCCAGAGGTCCAAGACAAGACGCGTTTAGAGATTCACGAGCATCTTGGAACAGAATTTTTTCCCACTATGCAGGACAGATCAAAGCTCAACTACACACTTGCTGTTGTTGATGAAATACAAAGGTTCAGCTCAATTGTGCCATCTTCGTTGATGCACAGAGCTTCAGAAGAAGTCAAAATCTGTGGCAGGACTATCCCCAAAGATGCCATTGTAATTCCAAATTTGTATTCCGTTCATCATGATCCCAGATTATGGAGATATCCGGAGAGTTTCAACCCAGACAACTTCTTGGACGATGAGGGCGTGTACAAGGCATCAGACAATCTCATTCAATTTTCTTTTGGGAAACGAGCATGTCTTGGAGAGTCACTTGCGAAGATGGAGATATTTATTTTCTTCGTGGGAATGATGCAGAAGTATCGAGTATCGTTACATGATCACGAGAATGTTGATTTGGCGAAACTTCTCACTGGAGTGGATGGCATTATTCGACATTTAGAAGATCACAAGATTCGATTTCATGGAGATCATCTTTATCAATGATAAATGCATGAGCATTCAATTGGTCTGCCGCCGAATAATGAAAGTCTCAAAGATTTTGGATAACGAGGACGCCTGTTAGTCTTATGTATGTATGCAGCCATGTAGTGACAGTGAGTGCATGAGATGTGGTCTCAGTGACTGAGCATTTATTATTTTTTTGTGACATAAAAGTCTTCAACAATTTTGTGCATTGCTACACCTGCATGTATAGATAAATCGATGCTGATGATATGAAATCAATAATTAGGTTTTGAATGCCTTCAGAAAATTTCTATAGCCATTGGATCTGTATCGTGTACGTTGTGTGTGCCAATCGTGTGTCCGATGTAGGGGAACTGTGCTTCAATAGTGTGTACATGTATTTGAAGCATTGAGTGTGCATATAATAAAATCTTGCTGCTACTTTGTATACATATACA
Source organism: Prostheceraeus crozeri (assembly GCA_907163375.1). NCBI lineage: Eukaryota > Metazoa > Platyhelminthes > Polycladida > Euryleptidae > Prostheceraeus > Prostheceraeus crozeri. The sequence goes on from CAJQUW010004805.1 coordinate 153,868, forward strand.
TGCATAATTACAAACTTTCACTATGTAATATCTGTTCTTTCGCCATTTATTACATCATCAAGGGAAACAGATTGATTACTATGAAAAGGTTGTTTATAGTAGTTTTGCAGCTGATGGTGCTACAGGACCAGGTCTAATAACATTCCTTCCTTTCTATATTTCTGATGTATGATGACCTGCAATTAATTCTTTACATGAAATTTTGGTTTCTACTGAAGGAAAAAATGTGCTTTCTCATTAGGGTTTTCGTTATTTCAGAAAATTACGAAATAGTAAATTTGATATCAGATTTATATATCTAAAGCAAACTGATAAATATTGACTTTTGGTGTTGATTTTGATGTTGCCATAATACAATTGCACACGCTCGTTCCAGTGATAGTGTCAGCTTTTGCCAGCTCAGATTTTCTATAAAAATATTTCAAAATTTGACTTCCACATTCTCCAAAAATTGATGTTTTGAATATCAGTTTGAAATGGATGATAGATGACTTTGAGAAATTATGCGTTTTGATGAGTTATCACAATATTGAAAGTATGATTGATTGCATTGGGATAGTTAGTTTATTGGAACTGAATACGATTCAAATGAGACTGTTCAACTGCATATAAATAACATATTGCTTGCTATTGTCTTAGTTGTACATCGTTGAGATTTATTGCAGAAAATGCATCCAAATGAATGAATGCATCAAAAAAGTGTGAGGCGTGTTCATTTGTGGAATTTGGGACTTTAGATTTGATATCAAAGATAAGCACGACGGTTTAGGAGGCATCGAGAGCTTTCAGGTCAGCTTCATTAGCAAAGTGCTCAACGCACAAGACACAACAATAGCGGAAGTAGAATTAGCAGAACGTACATTTTTCAACAGAAAATACGTTTTGTGAAGCAAAAGTAGTTACACATCTTAAACCCACAATCAAAAGAAAATACGAAGTTCCAGACTACGCTTTGTCTTCACAATTCGCTAAAGATTCATACAATCAGCATGTCTCTTAAGATCACTCATTCTTTATATAACGCGTCACACAGTGACATCTCGCTCTTCACCTAGTTATTTTTCCATGTCGTTTTCAAAATTCTATCCGACTTGTCACTGAATTTGTGAAAACTCAACGCAGACAAACCAGTTTTAGATATTCATATCGATTTGCCTAAATGATTCGCATGTGCCCATGTGAAATATTATTTCACTAGGTGACATGCCACGCGTAATTCACTGCGTAATTACGGGAGAACCCAAACATCCGTGGTTAAGGACATTCTATTCTTCTACCCGCGTACATACGCGCTGCACTAAGAGTCAGAAATCACTTGATCTGATGCTGTTAAAACATGGGGAATGTTTATGAATACGCGCGGGCGAGCGTTTATAGTTTGCGCGTCGTCTACGGTTGTCTGCGCTGCCGCTTGAACCACGGATGAACCGCTAAGCATGTTCTGTCTTCCCTGAGCATGAAATTGAGGTCCTATCAAATTGTTTAGCCTCTGATACATGCAGACACATGAGACGCAAAGTCTATATAACAGGACTGCCGACAGATGTCGCAGCAATGTCACGCATAGCCACGGATGTTTAGGATCATGTGTAATTACGCGTAGTTCACGCGTGAATTACGCGTGATTGTGCGTGGCATGTAACCTATTGTTGCACTCTTTGCTATTGTCAACACTATATTGCTTTGATGTATCAATTCTTATTTCTATTACTTCCAAATACATGTATACATTTCTATATTCTATTCGGCTTTCAAATATGGTGGCAATAATGACAAATTTCTAGATTGACTTCAGAAGACCAAATTTAAACTTATTTTCTTAGGTAGCGTGGTTCATGGAGAGTCAGGGATTCACAGTCGGATGATGACATATATTCCGAAGTTGCAACAAAATATCCAACATCAAAGTCATTGATGACAAGCTTTTTTTACCTTCAACTGACTTAGCAGCAGTGGCGTAGCGTGCTTCAAACCGTTTCGTGGCTAAAGTCAGTCCTGGCATCGGTATATCTTATGGCATGCAGCATATATGCAAAGTACCCGGTGGGTTCTAATCTAGAAGTCACTTTGATGATTTAAAATAAGGAGGTCCCCTTTGTAAGTTTGTAAATGAAAAGTGCCGCGAGTATGTTCTTCATCTCTATTGCATTTTACACTAAGGCCTTTCGCCCGCTCTCGTCAGAGTGAACCACGGGAATGAAACACAGATGCAGAAAACTCTCTCAACATACGTGACACGTGACACAAAGTTTGACGTGGACGCAATCAGATCGATAGACCAGTGAATATGGAAAGCGCTCAACTACCACACATCGAACATGAATGACACAATGAAGTTAAGACTGGAAGAAGCGAATTACTTGCATGCTAAGCTAATACCAAGAAACAGAAAAAAAGAGGAATATACATGTAGATAAAGTAGAAGCAATTAAATGTACTGTACAAGCAAGAGACTGTACACACATAAGATACATGTTAAATATATACAATAAAAGGAAAAAAGGAAACTATACATGTATAACAAAGACCTATGTACATGTATGACAAGGCAAAGACAGTAGCTACCATGGAAGCTTAAGAGAGAAGATGAATTCTTTTTGAGCACACAGAACTGGCTTGAGTCTTTTTATGAGAAGGGCTTCCTTGATGCCTAAAGAGGCAGGGACTTTTGAGCGACTTATCACCTTGAAGCGATCTGCTGCTTCAGCCACATTGCTTTCACAATGCTGCAAGTGCCTCGTGATGGCGCTTCTTTGCCTTGTCATACATGTACATGTACATAGGTCTTTGTTATACATGTATAGTTTCCTTTTTTTCCTTTTATTGTATATATTTAACATGTATCTTATGTGTGTACAGTCTCTTGCTTGTACAGTACATTTAATTGCTTCTACTTTATCTACATGTATATTCCTCTTTTTTTCTGTTTCTTGGTATTAGCTTAGCATGCAAGTAATTCGCTTCTTCCAGTCTTAACTTCATTGTGTCATTCATGTTCGATGTGTGGTAGTTGAGCGCTTTCCATATTCACTGGTCTATCGATCTGATTGCGTCCACGTCAAACTTTGTGTCACGTGTCACGTATGTTGAGAGAGTTTTCTGCATCTGTGTTTCATTCCCGTGGTTCACTCTGACGAGAGCGGGCGAAAGGCCTTAGTGTAAAATGCAATAGAGATGAAGAACATACTCGCGGCACTTTTCATTTACAGATTTAAAATAATGAAATATTGAAGAAGTGAAGGCATGTATCTGTAAACAATTTGTCAGACACGCCGTGATTAGCCAGTCGGTATGTATAAGTGTCACTTGCAAAGAATTCCCTGTCTTCGCCGGGTTGAATCACAGAGATGGATTGCTTCTCCGCAGGTTGCATACAGTGGCCGCGACGAGCTGAAAGGCGTCGCTGAGCTGTTCTGGCGCGTGTGAACGGCACACTGACTAGGACGGCACATTGATAGATTGGCTGAGTTGTCGATGACATCAACGAGCCATTGCTAATCATGTGTGGCTCGTGTTAGATCTTGGCCAATCGGTGCAATCTCGGCGAGACTCCAGCGACTGCCCTTGAGAGAGGAAGAGAGATAAAACCACCGACCGTTATACATGCATCCGTTGGAAAGATGAATGAAGACTTAAGATAAGATGTAGCGTTGGGTCACTGGTCCAGTGATCCACATTGTATATGATTAAAATATGTTGGGGAATTATTTAAAAATACATTCGGGGCACTGCCCCGAAAGCCCCAATGGAAGCTACGCCCCTGCTTAGCAGAAATTCCGAGTGGCAGTGCGCATAAGGATGGAGTCAGAAGAACATCAACGGCGGATGACAGGAAGTAGGTCAATTCGAACGCGTGGCCAATTTCAAATGTATCGTACCCTTGCTCAACAAAATAATGAACTATCAGCAGTTGAATTTTGGAAAACTTTCTGAGTTGACTAAATTGTAGGCCTATACAAGACGTGTTCTCCGACGTGCTCTCTGAACAAGATTCTTGGCAGTCAGACCCACTTATTTGTCACTTCTATATCCTTCTTCGATAACTACTAGCAAGATAACATCAAAATCTTGGATTTTATCTGTGTCATCTCAAAATGATTTCTTCATATAAGTAATAAAGTCTATATCGACACGATGAAATGCAAAATACGAGGACGCCCAACTTAGGTTTGGAAAAAAGAAAGTGTATAAGTGCAACCGTTGAGAAGGCGCTGTCAGTAGAGTAGTAGGAAGCGAAATTGCAAGATGCAAGACGGGACATTATTTTCCTCATAGGAAATGTCGTCATTATATCGTCTTAGTAGAGAAGGCTGTTAGTAATTAATGTGGTGGAGAGCAGGAAGGCCTGAAGCACAATCTCACCAGGTGATCAACTTGGGATGTGCGGTGATGCACAAACTTTCATTATATCCACCAGTTCAACATCAAATTCCGGTCACTCAGTTGCTGGATGTTTGACTAGCTTTAATGTGCATTCACACTGTCCGACCAAGAACCAACAACTATGAAAACGAGATCATTATCCGCTAGACGAAAAGGTTGTGCAGCATGTTTACCCACTTGTAATCCGGGAGCAAAACATCGATGATACTCATAACCGTTGTTGTTTTGTTTCCTCGTAGTTCATTTGTCAGTTGATGGAAGCACGCGCGGTTTTTGAATATACATGGAGTAGCATACCGGCATTGCTCTGATAAAACATCTCAACACTCAACCATTGGGTTGTTGGCAGTTGTAGAATGCATCTCTTTAGATATAAATTCATGTTGTTTCTTTTATGGGCTCATTGCACTTTGCTATGTATTTTATATCTTTATGTGACTCAGTTACTTCGGGAAGTCACGCTATGGAATTTCCGCCTGCGATTTAATAATTTTCAATTCTTTCAGGAAAAGACTGACAATCCACTGTCCCAGCATTCACTGAAATGGGACAGGAATGTTCTTCAACCGCTGGACCGGGCTTGTCTTCCCCATGTACTGATCGCGTCTGCACATGATGATCCTCGATTTCCAAGGACTATCCGAGTACTGCTTGTCGGAGATTTCAAAATTAAACGAAGGATATACTGTCATTTGATAACCGATTCCACTCAAACAGTGTCAGTCAATGGTAGCTTTCCAAAAGGAATGATTTTTGAAGGAAATATTCACAAGTTGAAGTAAGTCTATTCAAGTTCTATTCTATTGATTTTTGACAAACGCTCTTCAAAATAATTTTTAGAATTTTGATAAGGTCTATGATGTTTATTGATGACATAAATGAGGAATGCAACATTTTGTGGGACAAGCAAAGGCAGCTTGGAATCGTATCTCATCAAAGTTATGCTTTATCTGCTGTGCTGTCTTTTTCAACTGCGTTTGTGTAAAGGGTGACGTGTAGTTCAAGCCGTTTCGATTCATGGTTATGAGCAGTTTAGGTAACTGAGGCTCAACAGATTTATAGTAGGCGTTTATTTCAGATTTCTGTCGAGATACATGATGTGTTGAGTTGTCAACTTCATTCCAATAAATTCACATATTATAAATTCACATTTATTTTGTAAATCGGAAATGCCTTTTCAATGGAAAATCAAGATTATGTTACTCGACTGATTCAAATAATACGGTTGGGGATTAGTTTATGTTTGGGGCACACTTCCTTCGTTGGTCTTTTCTATGTGCTGGAAATGATATTCTAGCAATCCAGTCCCCCTTGATTACTATCTGGTGGCCTCGTCTGACAGTTGTCATGTCATTTCATCGCTATGGTATTGAGTGGCTATGAGTGGTGAAGGCATTGAAAGTTAAGCAATCAATTATTTAACTTTGCTAATATTACAAAGCAAAAATTGGCTTATTGAAGTTGCCAACCGAGAAAAATCAATTGATTATAAATTATTCTTTTGCCCCCTGGCTTTGAGTCATTTTAATGAAGTGATATAATAGGCAATTTATTCTGTAAAACTGACACTTAGCAATTTGTCAATCAGTTGAAGCATTTCATTAAATATTCAATATATTCCTACGTCATCATTCCAATAAATATTTATGTAGTTAGTTGAGACGAGCTTGTTGGAATTGAAACATCATGACTTCGCATTATGCATGTAGATGAATTCAGTTTGCGAAATTACATGAAAGTTGGTACTTCGGAGATGCAACAGAGACAAGTATCAACATTACAGCAACAGTTTTTTGCGCCTTAGAAAAACGCCTCTCTATTGATAGAGAAATAATGCATTAATTATTAGATAAATACATTAGAATGAGCTATACACGGGAAATTTACGCGTATCATTGGAGTTGAGAAAGCTCGTGCCGATCACAGTCAACTCGCAGTCATATCAAGCCCAAAATTTGTCTGAAGTCCACCCAAGAATTTTAGAATTAGTTTCACTTCATTCATTGACAAAATCTGCTTATGTATGTATGATGAAAAATATTACGCAATTTCCTTCTTCACAAGGGAAAGCCGACGGTACAAAAGAAATGCAAGTGAAGGCAGAAGTCATCTCCAAATGATGTCGACAGCTTATTGTCCAATTTATATGGCCAGAATGTTACCTGCATTCATTTTGTAGCGAGACGACATAACAGCATGTCATTTGACTACGTCACTCAGGAGATTGACAACAAAGGTCTGTCGCAGGGGATTGAATATCTAAAGAGAATGACAACTATTAAGTCAACAAAAGACACAACACCACTGATTCCTCGACCGCACTCGCCTGACCCAGGAATCGAGCTGAAGTCCGTGGTGGGGACGAGCTCGCTGATATCGACAGATGTGAAGAAAATCGATGTACCATGCTGGAGGACTATTCGGCCTCTCCCTTGCTCCGAATAATATGAAATTTACATATTTCGTGTCTGAATTTCTAAATGATTCTTGTGCTATAGGCCAAGATTGCAATTCAAGATTTAAAATCCGCAATTTCGGCATATTCTCGGAAATTTTGAATTTTTACCGACTTTTGGCCATGAAGCACCTAAATGATTGCCATTATCGACGACAAATTGATTGGATGTGCCGAAAAGTTGCTCTTGAGTATAAATATTGATAAGATACAGTAGATTTGCGCAAGGAATAAAGCTCACGCACAAGTACATGAAATGTGAGAGATCTTTCTCCAAAGGTCGCCATTCTTGTGTAGCCATGCAATGCGGTTCTACAGCTCTAGATAACTGATCACATGATTAGGCCTATAAGGAAGTGGAGCGACTTGCAGATGCCGGCACCCAAATAATTCAAATATTTAGGAGAATTCGTAAAGTTGACTGTTTACATTTCCCATTCCTAAAAATGCTAATAATTTCAAATTGTTTTCTGCATCCGATGTCTATGGCATAATAGCAGATCATGATAATGATTTGTAGATGCATATAAAACATGATAGTGAACTCTTTGAAATTCATCACAGAAAATGGTAAAATTCATATCTTCAAAAAATACTTATTATGATAGACCACAAATTTGACCTTCCACTGGGCCTAATCCAAAGAATTATTGTGAAGTATTTGTAAATGCGCTAAATCTGTTCACCTTGATCATTTGGACAGCCCATGTCCCTCGTGTCTCCGTAAAGTTGGGTAAAATTTTGAGTAGGTTGCCAAGACCCACGACCGAAAAATCAGAAACCAAGATCATGAGATTATTGCTATATTTTATCCTTTTTGGTGAATGTTTCCCATGATATAAAGTGTTCAACAGATTTTTAATATGAATGTACATGTATGTTTTTTGTCGTATGTTTTTAACTGAATTTTGTATTTTTGGGAGAATTTCGATACGTGTTTGAAGTCCTTTAGTGTAGGTTTACTTACATGCGTTGTAGTCAGCAGCGATTATTGTCTCTCATTCCCAGGTAAACACCTATACCTAGAATTAGTAGGCAAATGGCAGGTACAACTAGCATGTAATTGTTCGCCTTTTATTACACCATTTTAACGTACGAGTATATGCAGCATCTGTATACACTTTCTAAACGAAGTAAAAGCAAAGCATTCCAGTTCAATATTCATCTTTTCTTCAATTTTCTTTTTTCTGACGATGCAAAAATGTCCATAACATCCAAATGACATTTTTCAGGGCCACTTTTTATCATACGGGCAATAAGTTATTTTTCGATTGAAATAAAAGACACATAACATCTCATTGTTCTAGAAAATCTTCTGATTGAGAGTAGAGAAGGATCTTTCACAGCAACAACGATAGACACTCCAAGCGTGGTGAGTGTTTTGAGTAACTTTTCAATCTCAGGGAAAACATCAGAGAAATCACGTATCAACAGATTCAAAAACCCTGATGCACTTGCTGTCTGACCAACAAACTCATTAGTATTATTCAAAACTTGCAATTCAGCACGCAATTTGTCTGGCAAAACATGCATCTTGTCTATATCGATAGGACAAAGCAAATCATTAGGAAATTTTAAGTAACTGACACGGCTGCAGTTCTTCAATATCTTGAAACCGTTCTTTGATGGATGAACAAGTTTTATCAAGTTCACAAAATGTGCAAATAGATCATGAGATTTCGTAACACTAAGAGTGACTGGTAGATCAATTGGCACATTATTCGTCAATGATTTTGATGCTCTTATGATATCTTGAAATGTTTCATCGGATCTTAGATCACCACTACTTCGTATACACGTAGCAGCACTGTATTTGTCTCAGCGTTCTGACATTAATTGGATAAGACTTCCAGAATCAAAAATATCCGTCAGTTACACAAGCACACGAGTCAATCAGTTAACGTGCTTCGCTCATACTGAAGAAATAAGACAGATAGCATTCTTAGGTTTGAGAGGAGTGTTTACCCTCTAACGTCTGCCAACTCGAGAAATTATTGGATGACGTTTATCAACAGACGACCGCTCCATACTGATAAAGTCTAGTCAGGTCTATAGCATTGAATCTTCTTTCACCATGTCGATTTCAGCATTCTCTGATGTTTTACAGGCTTCAAGTAAAGCAGTACAAATATTGATTATTACCTGCAGCAAAACTTAAATTGCTAAAATTTAGTTCTAAGACACCGAGAGTAAGGATGAATCGCTCTATCATTGACACCAAAGGTGGAAAAGTTGATTTAACATGATAGTTTGACAGTAAACACTGTTTACCTTAATTATCCTGAGAAATCGCCACTGGTTGTAGCAGTAAATGTCTATCCCATGAATCATTGAAAACTATTAATTCACATGGTGAACTAGAGGCATCAAAATTTAGAAGTCAAGAGCATCAAATTTTGTTTAACAGTTTTCATAGTTCAATCAACGAATACACAAGATCAAGGAAATCTAATGAACGGCATTACAATTGAAGTCTTCATGAGAAACTCGAGATCTTATTGTGGTTCTTGGCTGACATGTCATGTTTTTAATTCAATTTTTATTGACATGAATTTATTGTTCACTAGATTCATGCTTCATTTCTTGAATCTGAAAAGTGATGTGGACCCATTTACATATTTCAAAGTTAATTGAAATCATTGTCTTTGATTACGTCATTTTACTCTGCAAGTGGCAGGTTGCCTGTGATATGATCACGCTTAAGAAAATACTCTTGAGGTTAAGCATGAAAGCAATATAGGAACCCATCGCATTGCTTAACAAACATTAAATCTCCAAGGCTGTCTGTCATGAAACTGAAAATCTGTAAAATACCATCATTCCTTCTGCATTACAATCATGATCAGTCAATTCCGTGGCAATTTCTTGAAAACTGCAAAAATTTGCATATCTTACATTTGGTAACAATTACCAACTATATCCACCTCGAGTTTATTTAATAAAGTCGAAAATGTATACACATTGGGGATTTGATAAATGCGGAGTTACCACTCTACCTAATATACTTACTCTATAGAATGTACCATAACCCTTGAATACCAATGAAATACAGTATAATAATGTTGACGCCTACGTGGGTTGATTTGACCAATGAATGAATTGTTGAATACAAGTTCATTTTAATATTCAACAAAAAAGGACAAACAAGTAATTATAATTTCAAATGAGTGCACGTACCAAGCATTGATTAAAATACTCTGAAACCTGAAATTGTTTGAGCTATAATGGTGGAAAGGTGGAGTTGATCATTTGGACAAAAATGAGCACAGTGTATAGGTCTATATCAGGAAGGCGAGCACTTCGCTGGCCGAAATGCACATTTTAACATATGGTGGACGTAAGCGCATATAACTGCTTCGTCACATGGTCTCTCGTGAATGGTAGTCTAAAGATCAAGAGGAGACACTTCTTGAAAATGCTCGGGGCTGAATTTTGCAAGAGTTTTAATAGATTTGCAAAAAGACATGCACTTGATTCCATCAAGTGAAACTACGCCGTTGAGACCAGCCACAAGATCTCGGTGTCACAGCTCATCGTTGTAAGTCGCGTGATGAGCCACTTTGCATAAATTGTGCATCATACATGCGTTCTCAATGCCAGTCTCCTTGAACGTCAATGCTTTGTACAGTTTTGCAAGTGTATACTTCCGTGCTTTTGTATAATGTTTCCGTAATTCAGTAAATACATGAATGGATGATGTTTTGGTTTTTCTTTTACGTCAATATTATTCGTATAAATGTATTTTTAACATTTTAGTATGCACAGAATAATTGATATCGATGAATACATAAAAGTGAGTCAATTCGACCCAAATGGGCTTGAACGTAAGTAAAAATTTAAAATTCGTGTACCACATGATAAAAGATTTGAAATGAAGTTTCATTATGGTTTATATGATGTCATAAAAAGTTAAGAAAAGTCAAGAAGTTTCAGCGCATTTGGTGCAAAATTAATGACATAGTTATGCGATTGCTCTTCGTTGGATCTTGTCAAGAATCGAATTACTCGTAAGCTTTCATGCACATCAGATCTTTCGGAGATAATATGAGACGAAGGACTCTTAGAGCATAGACGACGTGGGGCACACATGTTTACCAAGTCCATGTGAGAATTCCAGCTCCGATCTGATTTGAAGATTACACCGAGCATCTGGCAATGATCCTCGATTTCCAAATTAGGCAATGCAGCAGGCAAGGGTTGCTTATCTTTTGAGATCCACAAGAGCTGGCACTTTTTAGGTTGAGTGCTAAACCAATATTTGATGCACAAGTTCAACATTTTATTGTGTCCATCCATGGTTGGAGGTACATTGGCTGTCACAGCAGGTAATACGATCGTACAATAAACGAAGTATTTAATTATCACATTTTGGTCATGACGGGGCTTCCAGAAACCAACGGAAGCATTAAAAAGGTACAGACCAAATATGGACTCCTGTGGGATGCCAGATGTGAAACAGAGTGGATTGCTGACTGATTGGTGTATTTTGACCGACTGAGTTCTGTTTTGCAAATATGATTGGATTCATCTAATGGAAGTAATTGGAAAATTGTTTGCTTGGGACGCATTTATAATTGAATTATGACTTAGCTGATCACTTGCTTTGCTAAAATCGTAAGGTAGAAATACAACACCGATGAAGTGGTTAGAGACCATGACGATAGTAATTTCATGGTCGATTTTAAGGTAGAAATTTCATGCAGAGAAATCAATGCTAAAATAGTTGGCGACCTTGGCAAACACCCAAACTGCAAATCTCCAATAGCTTTAAAGAACGTATTTGTGAGTACCGGGTTCAATTCCAGTTTTTGTTGCACAAGCATGTACCAATTGTATGAGTATCTCTAAAAACTCAGAAGACATTTGTATAAGTATGCCGGTCAAGTTACTTCTGATAAATGTTCTTAAGTTTCTGTTAGCTTCATTCATTCACACCCCTTCATATTTAACATAAATTTAATTATTTTGTAATTCTACATGCGATTTTTGGTTGATTTGATTCTCATTGATTCTCATAAGCATTACTTTTTATTATTATGCTTATTAGGCTATTGTGATTGCCAATCGGAAAACAAATATTACATATTTTAGAAGATAAAATCAAAGTCAAAACACGACGTTATGGATTGCATGTATAAAAGTTCTTCTTAATTGAAGAATAATCTCTTTATTAATCGTTCTCAAAATGCAGCAACATTTATAATTCATGATTCAGCAGCAGCATTTCAACATTGACATTTCATGAGCATGCTGCTATGAAAATGCGTTCTCTGAAGTCGGGATGCTCGATGTTCTTCACTTCATAATGAGCCGAAATGCAGAAGAAGTCGTGATGAACTGCTTCAGAAGACTGTTCTGACCAGAGATCAAGATCTCTTCTCGTCAGTTTACACAGCTCCTGTACATTATGCAGCACTGCATGGACCTTTGGTGCAACAGCGATTTGAAAGTTTTAATAATCCTGCCGAAATTGTTGAATGGAATTCTCATAATGCTGTGAATTTGTATTATGCGGCATGGGAAGAGGATTTTGCTTTGAAGGTTCAATTCTGCCGGTGCTGAAGGTTCAATCCGATAGCGTAGGTCAGAATCTTGTAGTTTTCGGAAATCAACAACTAACGAGTGCAATTAAAATTTGAGTTGTCAATCTCCGATCTTTTATCCGTTCACACCTATTAAAGTTTTTTGAAGATCTCTCAAAAGCCTCTAATCTTCATGCGATGAAATTTCATATACATCTAAGGTAAACAATAACAATGTGATTTCCACTGGAAATTTTATCAAACGCAATTAATGGAAGTGAAGGTTGTCAATTTCCGGTCAAAATACATGTCGATTTCGGTACCACAATTATGTGTGTAGATCACACCCGTCGGCTGGGTCGATCAAGCGGTCAAAAATGCAAGCCCTTAGCGACCACTTTTTTGACATCTACTATCATATCTAAGAACTACTACATAGGTCTCTCAAATCATCTATTGGCTATTCGTCTGCAAGACCAATTTTTAAAAAAATTCAAATTTCAAATATTAAATTCCATTATACAATTTTTTGATTTCTCTGTATTTGGTTGCAAATGATTTGTACTGTCATATTTTGATAAAGTCTTATCTAGAAATACCCAAAGATTATGCAGAAACACATTCTAACAAATTTAGACCTACTTAGCCGTCAAAATTCAAATATTTTTGAAAAAAATTCAAATCTTAAATTTGAATTTCATGATATATTTTTTTTCATCTCTATAACTGCATAGATACGATTTCTATTGCCATTATTTGATAATTATGTATTCATAATTGTTTCAGATTATTCAGAAGAACATTTAAATGTACTAATAAAGAGAAATTTAACGATCAAAATACTTTTTAATATTAGTAAAAATAGGTTTTATTTACGAACCCCGATATCCCTGACGAGCCCTCATTCGCAGTACCAAAAAATATATGCATTTCAATTTTGAGTCACTTATATTAACTAATACATTGACATAAACTTATAAAATGTCATTAGCAATATCGCAAATGAAACAGTCATGAATATAAAGTTTGAAGTCATCCATTTACAAGTGGCGTCCATTATAGCGCACAACACATTCCAAAAGACTTGCCGTATTTTGGATTTGATTCTCCAACTTTGCTGCTACTGCAATACATTGCCGAGAAGTCCGAATGAACGGACTCAGAGGCCTGCTCACTATATGGTCCAAGAGCTGAATGTTTTAGTTTGCAGAACTGTATGAGATGCTTCGTTACAATGTGGACGCTGGTAGTGACACTAATGGGCAATTCGCTGTAACTATTTTCAAATGCTTTAATAGAACAATTGAAGTTTGGGTCCAATTCTTGTCCGAAACAAGTGATACGAACACGATTGAACTCTTGAAGTAATTGCTTGTAGGGAAAAAGTTCCAGACAAACATTTGACTCGCATATTGCTTGGAGCATATCAGTTTTCATGAGCAACAAGCGGCACATGTTGCCTGTAAATTCGCCGGAATGCATTTTTGGGCGAGTTATTCCTACGCGACAAACCCACTTCCGACAAACTTCAGCAGAACGTGGGGATAATGACTCCATTTGGCGAAAAACTTTGTTGAATACACGCAACATTAAGTGTAATTCCGGAGGTGCGAGAAGGCTGATTATCATTTCATGATCTTCTCCATTGATTAATGGGGGGATTCGTTGTGCTCTGGCATGATCTTGCAATTCCAGTATCACGATACCTATTTCCCTCGGTTTTAACTGATCCTATTGTGCGAAGAGGATAGCTTCCTGAAGAAGGAGTCCCAAATTTTATTTTCGGACAACTGCAGAAAGCACATGGGTATGAACTCCCGTGTGCTTGTATCCCAGCAACAATATTAGCCAATTTAAGATCAACTGCGTAGGTGTATTTGAAATCCAGATTAGCTACTTTGAGTAAGTCCAATAATAACCGTACATTTGTGTAGCTTTCTTTTATATCAGGAACAATTGCCAGTATTATAATTCGTTTGACACTCGAATCCAAAAATCCTGTCGCAGAAGACGATGAAACATTGTCAATTGAGGTACGTATGGACATAAAAATCTTGAAATAGCCTCCACCACCGTCGAGTCCTAATTTCAATTGAAGGTTAGTGTGGCTGCTGTCAATCTTTCGATCATTGCAGATGTGCTGGATTAATTGGACTAAGTCATTACAAAACACAACAGGCTTAGGTATCTCATCAAATACTTGGAATTCTAAAGAGAACAAGTCACTGAGAGCACTATCTCGACTTCGAAAATAATCATCTTCGTAAAACGGCATCCGTGATTGGACAGTCTCCTTTTTCCATACATACTCTATATCTGTTTTCTTCATGACTTCTAGCTTTGTTTGTATGTGCATGTGCCATCACAAAAGATAACACGCGATAAGAATCAAGTCGTAATGTCGTATCGTTAGAATATTGGCACTGTTAATTGCATAGAAATTGACAACAATAAAACCTCTAGAATGGAAATTAAGCTTCATGCAATGCACAATAACGGCACATAAATCGCACGCATTTTCACTTAGATGCACCTGCCAACGTCTGCATGATTGGGTCAGAATCAGTCACATGTGTAAATCGAAGCTTTTCATTGGTGGTTCATGCCCCAACTTAGTTCCCCCGGATGTGCCGCGACCTTGAGTCAATTTCCATTCTAGTCAACTTCAGATAAACAGTTTATTTCTATGGTTAATTGTGATCAAGCGCACCAGTTGCTGCTGATAAACAGTTTGGAAGCTCGCGCATTAAAATCAATTATGTTGACACGGCGTTCATGAATAGAATTCATCCTGTTTTATACCATTATCAGACAGACAGATATTCTTGACAGAGCAGATACTGTAGTGCATAGAGGTCGGATTATTAGATATTTATGTTAGGAGAGGACATCTGAACTCTATGCTGCAGCGCGAGTGAATAGTGATCAAATCAATGAATTACTGCGGTGTCAGTGAGAAGGAGAGACAAGAATTTCAGTCGTTCGGTTTTCATTGCCGCTGAACACTCAGCGGCAATGACAATCTACACAGTTTGTCAAACAACAACAAGATCTTTAATGTTATATCCGAAGCATCTTTTCGTATATGAGTTCCCATGAAGGAAATGGATATTGTGATAATCACGGTACAAGAAAAAATACGTCTGCAGTGCATAAAGTCATGTAGATAACAAATTTATATATAATGTCATAAAATTCGCATAGGTTTGTTAACCAGAATATCATTATGTCGGTAACTTATGAACCGCCACGTTGCATATATGGCCAACAATATCATCATATGATTGTTTGATATATTGTCGTTGCTATCAATGTAGTACATTAATGTACATAACAGATGTGATATAAGCCTACGCCTCAATATTGCACTCACAAAAACAGAGATAATGGGGAAAATATTTTGGAATCCATTTTTCTAATTAGAAATTTCGAATTTTGATCGTTAAATTTCTCTTTATTAGTACATTTAAATGTTCTTCTGAATAATCTGAAACAATTATGAATACATAATTATCAAATAATGGCAATAGAAATCGTATCTATGCAGTTATAGAGATGAAAAAAATATATCATGAAATTCAAATTTAAGATTTGAATTTTTTTCAAAAATATTTGAATTTTGACGGCTAAGAAGGTCTAAATTTGTTAGAATGTGTTTCTGCATAATCTTTGGGTATTTCTAGATAAGACTTTATCAAAATATGACAGTACAAATCATTTGCAACCAGATACAGAGAAATCAAAAAATTGTATAATGGAATTTAATATTTGAAATTTGAATTTTTTTAAAAATTGGTCTTGCAGACGAATAGCCAATAGATGATTTGAGAGACCTATGTAGTAGTTCTTAGATATGATAGTAGATGTCAAAAAAGTGGTCGCTAAGGGCTTGCATTTTTGACCGCTTGATCGACCCAGCCGACGGGTGTGAGATGTAGGCATAGAGCCTCAATGCATATATCTTTTCAGTGCGCTAAAGCGGTACATGGCAGTCTGTGACACATTTATTATCGTTTTACGTAAACAGCACAATGATATGACTATACATACTACTTACTACCTACGAATTCATATGTAGCCTATTTGATTAATAGCATCTATCACAATAATATCTATCACAATTGACATGTGCAAATACTAGTAGTTGAGATAATATCCAATCAATGTAATGAATTTCAACATCTTTTTTAGTCTTATTGGAGGAAGTAAGTCAAATTTGCGAGAAACAAGAGCGTCCATTTTTAAATATAGTTCTATAAAAGAGGCCCCGCATGCAACATTTTTTATTTCTCAATTTCTGAATTCTCAGAGGTCTAAAAAACAGCACCCAATTAGAACATTCAATGGACAATTTTTTGAAGATATTTTTTTTCAGACGCACAGTCGGGGCATTAATGTCTTATTTAATCCTGGAAAGTCATTAGATGACATGCATTAGTAAATGACATTTTAGCCCGCCATCAGCAATCATGTCTAGTTTTTCAAAGCATCAATGACTTGTGCAAACAAGGCCACGGGCCGTATTAATAGAGCTAGCATTTGCTATAGAATTTCCTAGGGGTAGTGCTTGGCAAGTTGCTACTAGGAGTAGTAGCAACTTGAGTTCCGTATTAATAGAGAAAGCCTAGCGTCAACTCCGGCGCCAGTTAATGCTAGATCAAGTTTCATTGACGTGCCGATTCAGCGCCCAGCTGCATTTGCAATATTTGGAAGGTTTTACTTCCAAATATACGTATGTATCTGAAGGAGGTACGAAAACTAGAAACCGTGGCGGAAACCGTGCCTCGCCAATACAGTAATAAATTCAACTTAGTTTTAGAAATCTCCTAAGATAACTAGCACCTGGAGTTGAACCGCTCTGGATCCTTGAGCCACAATATAACCCGAATTATGTGAAGATTATTTTTAAAGCAATTTAGGAAGGATAGAATTTATTCAATAGCATTACAAGATTTTCTCATTTCCAAGAACACGGACTCGACGACACTACCTTACCGGTATAGATTTCACTGTCCTTGTGAACCGGTTCATGCAAACTCCCCGAAGGAAAGACACCAAGTTCACAATTTCAATCGAAATCAACTATGAGTTCTTCAATTGCTCCGAGTGCGTCTTGTGTCTGGGTTAGAAATATTACACATTCACCACCTGGGCAATTCTTCGGTCACGGATCATGCGCTATGACTAGTGACAAGTGACAAGTAAAAAAGTGACTTCAATTCTTCGACATGATCAGTTGACAAGTTGACAAGTTTATTTTGATCAGTAAATTTTGAGCAGTGTGGTATGACAAGTGATTGAATTCTTCGACGATTCATGCTTGCATTATCAGTGGAAGTAGAAGACATTCAATTAAAAAGTGAATGATGTATCAATGATATTTGCAATAATATGAATTGCAAAGTCAAGAATTTATCTTGCTTACATAGTTTTCAAAAAGTGAAGTTTGGAATATAAACTAGTTTATGTGACAATTTTGGGCCCTTCGAGAATTTCACTGCGGAACAGACGCGGACAGTCTTGCTTAACGCAAGATATTCAACATTTATTGTTTCTGTTATAACGTATAATTTATGAGAAAACTTCATTCTCTTATGAAATGTGAGCAGCATACTTCAATTGAAGACATGTATTGGTGGAACACGTGTAGGGGATATACATGTTCATAGAACACATGCAAAAGTCCTTTTACCAAAAATTTTTGTAAATGAATCTTCTGTATTTCATGTTAGGTAAATAAATGCTCGATTAAAAGATGCTGTAATAGATCCGCTCGTAAGTGGTAGAAAACAGGCAACGTTCAAGAAACATCGCAAACTGCTATATTTAGAGCTTTTTGCATGTTTCAGTCATTTTTTTCTACACACAATTGTTAAATTAGAAAAACATTCATCTGCATAATTAATATTTTCTCATCGGTACTTGCTGTGTGAGTGTGTAGCACTCTACATGTACATGCACCTAACAGCTCCTTGGTAATACAGCGACCTTTGAGCAAAGAAATTTCATGAGTCTGGATCAGTGCTGGATTGATATAGGCCAGGAAGACCGAGACTTAAATAAGTACGAAAAATACAATAATAATAATAATAAATAATTATTGTTTATTTTTATAAATTGCAATAATAATAAAATAAATAATAGTTCGCCGATTTGTTCGAGAAGTACGCACAGCATGTGCACAATAACGTCCAACTGAGAAACGGTGTTTCTTTAGCATGGCGCTTGGTCTCGTCAAATTTGCCAAAACAGGAGGTTTCCATTTCTTCGATTCCCCGCAGTTTCGAACTTTCTGTAGCAGTCATCTCTTGGCAATGCTTTTATTTGCTGGGACTAGTCTGACTACACATTTTTCCATTCTAATTAAAAGTTGTTCCGTTCTATTTAAAACCTGTTCCATTCTGTTTAAAAATGTTCTATTCAGTTTAAAGCCAAAAATTTTCTATTCAAATGAAAAATGTTCTATTCAGTAAACCTGTCCCATTCAATTTAAAACATTCAGTTAAGAACGAGCTCTATTATTTCTACTACAAAGACAATATGACATCCACCAACTCACCAATGTAACTAAATACCGTATTGCAAGTCTCTCTTATCCACAACATCCTCGCAAACTTCGAGAAACTTTACCAAATGAAATAGACTAACTAACTCAGCACTTGATATTATCTCCTGCTATTCATACCAAACACACGGAGCGATCGAGTATCTTAGCATAAAAACGGGTGGATCGCCAACTCAAAAAGTGTGTGCGTGTATGATGCACGGGATGATGGCGCGCTCAACCGATCAAAAGATTCTTACTCTTGCTATTGTTCGATTTTTAAGAATTTTTTCTCATTTTATCCGATAATGTGATGATGTAGTTATCTAAGGTGGATGTCAACGCTCCGCTCCGACAAGACTTAGGCCTACAATACGATGTTACATTGGTGAATTGATGAACACTTTTAAAATGAAATGTTTCATTTTTTTTATTATCCTCTTATTAGGAATATCCGTATTATTTTATTCATCAGATTCCATGCTGTACATGTATCATGAAATATTATGATATCATTAATTATTTCAATGTCATTTTGTTTATGTAGTAGAATAGAGCTCGTTCTTAACTGAATGTTTTAAATTGAATGGAACAGGTTTTAAATTGAATGGTATAGGTTTTAAACTGAATAGAACAATTTTTAAATAGAACGGAACAACTTTAAATTAGAATGGAAAAAGGTGTAGTCTGCAAGATGGTCTACCATTAAACTGCCTATTATAATCATGAAGATCGCATGTTCTATGATCGAGGACATTGAATTCAGACAGATTCATTGTTGCTTTTAGAAGCACCGATGTTCTTCATCTAAAACTTTTCAAACTAAAAAGTTTGACGCCACATTTCTTCTTTGGCATCATGAAAATCACTATAATAATTCGCAAAATGAAAATCTATGACGGAAGAATCTCCTGTACAGTTTTCCCATTGTTAGTTTCACTATGCCTTGCACCACTTTTCGACCAATCACAGCTCCGCTTTATCCTTGTGGTCTTCAGCAAGATTATAGTCATGTCTTGACAAGTGGTTGCTGATCACGCCAAAGAATTGAAATCATGGTCACTTGTCAAAATCAATTTGTCATAAATCACTAGTCACTTGCTACTGATCATAAACCGAAGAATTGACCCCTGCTCTCAACGCCCGCCAATCGAGTCATTGAAATCGGGCAATTCGACGCACTTCCGAGTGAAAATATGTTGAAGCGCGTGTGTACAGTGTTAACAATACAAGTGTATTATTTATACACTTTTTTTACACATTTTTTATACATTTCCTCCATTTTCGCCTGTTGACACTTATCATTCAGAGAAGATACGTGTACAGCATCAAAATGATACCTGCGTTGCTAATGAACGATTGTTAAACAGTTTAATACATGAAATGTGGCTCATTTTTAGTCGACATCATCTCCCATCAGAATGAACTAATTTTGCAAGTTAAGAAAAAAAAGATTACATTCTTCACAGTCACGGTGGGTTTAAATTTCGAAAAAGTCAGAAAAAATGCCCGTCCAATTTGTCATCATTTTTTGATAATATACCAATACCTCATCATTTTAAGAAAAAAAAGAAAATCTTTTAACGATGGCTTTCTGAGAAAATGGCGAAAAGCTCTTTTCATACTACTTATGAAATAATTTTCAAACTTATAGTGAAAACTAAAAGATTAGAGCTCAGTATTGTTACAGTTTTGTAATCAATGATGATCAGTGTTCCATCTATAGTTAGAATGACAATCCTAGATGACCTCGCCTTTTATTATATTCAATTAATGTCCCTCAAATACTACTTATAAGAGCAAAATCCTTTTTGATGTTAAAATGTTATGTATTACCTTGGATATATTTTGCACTGCTTCTGAATCCTACTATTTATTATAAAATCGAAATACAGAGCTCAGATGAGCTTCTTTTCGACAATGATATTGATACGATACACGTAGGCTACATGATATACCGGCATTGGTTATTTAAAAGAAATTAATTACTGTGCAAATGCTTTTGCGATAACATGGGAAATCCTCATTTTACAAATATATGCACTCGTCTAAAAAGAATAGACCTAGCTAAACAATTTTCTGAGAACTCTCGGATGACTATTGACGGGAGGTATGCCATAGGGCGCCCATAATAAAAATACAAACAGTACTAATGAATACATCAAAGAAATAAACAAAGCTACTTTAGACATTGATTTCATCAGTGATAGTTGCAACCGCAAAATAAAAAGTCTAATAAAAAGTACAATTTACCTGTAAGTGTAATTAATAAACCTGGTAAGAGCATTAGCAACAAATTAAGATATAATGCTAATCTAAATAATTGTACGTGCGACATTTGTGAAAATAACTCCCCCCACACTTGTTTGAGCAGACATGTCGTGTATAGGTTCATGTGTAGTATTTGCAACAAAGCGTATATCGGACAGACCAGTCGTCCTATCAAATCTCGTTTTCATGAACACAAAAGGAGTATAGACAATAAAGACCGCCATAGTGCTCTGTCCGAACACATAATCGCCGAACATCGCAACATCTCTATGACCATCAGTGACTTTCATTTAGATATTCTTTGCCAAGTCAGTACGCCTGTACTTGCTAGAACTGCTGAAAGTCGATATATTAGAATGTTGGAACCTGAAATCAATAGAAAACACGAGTTAACTTATTAAGAACTGTGTTTGAAGTGCTTGCTATTTAAAGTAATTTGTACTTCTTGCCCGCCATTTATGCGCGTGACCGTGAGCAAGCTCGGACGGTGAGCGAAACGTTGGTCCGGTGTTTCTTTTCTTTTATAA
Organism: Prostheceraeus crozeri; assembly: GCA_907163375.1. Classification (NCBI taxonomy): domain Eukaryota; kingdom Metazoa; phylum Platyhelminthes; order Polycladida; family Euryleptidae; genus Prostheceraeus; species Prostheceraeus crozeri. Next base: position 175,570 of record CAJQUW010004805.1, read on the forward strand.
AATCACTTTTATCGGCAATAAAGCTTGGGGAGAGACTACACAGTTGTGTTTTCCGAAAAATTTCTGAGAACTCTTTTTTTAGTCAAAGCTGATTAGAGCTCTTGCTAGCGTAGAGTATCTGTGTTGTCGATATCTTTGATGTTTTACAATAGAATAGAGAGAGAGAGAGCTACTTGTATATAGCAATCGGTATTCAGTTTTGAAATTATCAATGAAAATCTATGAATGTGAAAATCTATCATGCATCGAAACTTTTAAATTTGCAAGCTTATTCATAGAAATCTAATTAACGTGCGTTGTGCTAATTTCACTATCTATGAATTCAAATTGCTCAGAAATAGATTGATATGCGCACGTACAAGCATTGCGTGCACATATTCGTTGCACTCGACTCTTCTGCTAGGTTATCAGGTGAAGAATGCCACATACTGCTAAATCGCATGATGAAAACCGCTTGGCGCTGTGCCTTCTTTGTCTGGGAAAGTCCAAAGAAATGCGTCCCATAAACAGCAGACACAACGAGATCATAAACAAATACTTCATGGAATACAACGTCGACGATAACCGTTTGCCCAGTGCTCTCTGCTCTACATGTCGAACTGTAGTTTTAGACTATGGACGAGGTATTTTCAAAAGACATTTAGTTCTTGCTGATCACTCTTTAATGACAGGAACGCCACCGTATACACGTTCACATTCACATTGCCCTTGTGTCCTGTGTCAACTCGCATCCGCAAATATTAATTCAACGACATCATTATCGACGAAAATGGATCGTGGTAGACCTCAAGAGATCATCAATGAACATCGCGAAGTTGTGAGACTGTGTTGTAAGTGCTTATCAGCCGTAGCCAAAGGCTAGCACAAGTGCAGCGAAACTTCACGGCGGAACAACACCCAGGACTTTATCAACAACAGCAATCAGAACACAAAAGAATTGATGGCGTCGCGCGTTCTGAAAGAGAAGATCAACTCGCTTGAACATTCTTCGAGTTCTGCAAAATTTTCTACAGGTGGTCGTCCAGTTGAAGTGTTTTGTTCTACAGTAGCTCAATCGTCGTCTGTACAACATCTAATATCAGCACGCGGTATGTCCAAGTTGAAGGTCGATCTAAACTTATCCACGAACAAGACTCTATTAGTTGCCAAACATATTCGCAGTTGTGCAGGTAAACGAGGGATTATTGAAGTTGGTTTGAAATCAAAACTGTCTAAAGTGAACCATCGTCTTGATGATTACTTTGATGTGTCCGTCAAAAATGACTACAAGAAGATGGAACAATCAGAGGCCAAGCAGCTGCTTATTACTGTGATTTAAACGGCCTTATAGGAAAAATTCAAGAAGAAAGTAATCTCCAGACAAATGAATTGACAATTAAAGTCGACATTGATGGTGGGGGCGGCTTTTTGAAAGTATGCCTTGCAGTTACAATCTCCAATAGAGAATTTCAAGAAGAACGTCGACGAATTCAATACATTCATGGTGCCGCAGCAAGGGATTTCAAAGAGACAAGTGTCAAAAGAACCTTCCTTATCGCAATTGTTCCGATCATTTATGAAAATTACAGAAATATACTTCAACTGCGGGTGATTCTGAAAATGAAGGACATTTTGGCCCACAGAATGTTTCTGTCAGCAGATTTGAAGTTGGGAGACATTATCTTTGGTTTGAATGCTCATAGTTCTGTGCATCCGTGCTGCTGGTGTAACGTTGACAAGGCAAATTTATCTGAGGAGGGCACCCTGCGAACTCTTGGGAGGATCAAGCAGCAATTCTGGAACTGGCAAAAATCAGGTGCCGCTCCCAATTCAGCTAAACATTTTGAAAACTGTGTCCATTCTCCTTTGTTAGCAGGTGATTCGGAGACATTAGTGATCGACCTGTATCCTCCACCTGAACTCCACCTTATGCTAGGTGTTGTGAACCATTTGTATAGAGCAATAGAAACTCAGTGGTCAGGAGTCCGATGCTGGGCTGAAGAATGTCACTTAGAGCGTCAAGCCTACCAAGGAGGATCATTTGATGGGAACAGTTTTCGCAAACTTCTCAGGAATGTAGACAAATTACAATCAATGTGCCCGATACAAATTTTGAAATTTGTAAAGACCTTTCGTGATTTCGACAAGGTTGTTTCTCCTTGTTTCGGCACAAACTTAAATGATCAAAACTTTGTTGAATATCTCGCGACAAGTTTCAGGAAAGCTATATGGCCTTGAGCATACCGGTGACTCCAAAGGTCCACTGTGTTTCCTATCATGTGAAAGAATTTTGTTTGAAGAATGAAGCTTCACTTGGTCGATCTTCAGAACAGTCACTGGAAGCTAATAACAGTCACTTTAAATCGACATGGTCAAAGTATAAAGTGCCAGAGAATCATCCAAATTATCCGACCGCACTACTTTGTGCTGTGCGTGAGTACAATAGTGAGCATATTTAGTTTGTTCACCAGTTTATGTTTATTATATTTCGCGGCATTTTATGCATGTGATTTCTGTAATTTCTAAAATACATTCTTACTCCGTATCGTTGTCAATGTTGATCATTTTTTTAATGTAAATCAAGTTGATTTCTATGAATATTGTTCTGATATCATAAAGATGCAGACACACCAACGTGGGTATCATAATTAATAAGCTTAGAATTACATTATTATGAATATTTTGCATAAATGTGATTTGTAAATTGATGTTCATCTTTTCGACTTCATATCAGGATTTTGCTCTTGTAAGTAGTATTTGAGGGACATTAATTGAATATAATAAAAGGCGAGGTCACCGGGGATTGTCATTCTAACTATAGATGGACCACTGATCATCATTGATTACAAAACTGTAACAATACTGAGCTCTAATCTTTTAGTTTTCACTATAAGTTTGAAAATTATTTCATAAGTAGTATGAAAAGCGCTTTTCGCCATTTCCTCAGAAAGCCATCGTTAAAAGATTTTCTTCTTTGTCTTAAAATGATGAGGTATTGGTATATTATCAAAAAATGATGACAAATTGGCCGGGCATTTTTTTCTGACTTTTTCGAAATTTAAACCCACCGTGACTGTGAAGAATGAATATGATGGCGTCGTCCTTAGCTTGCAGTGTTTAACGTCTTACACAATTGAAACGTAAGCAACCGCAGTGTAACGCGAATTTCAACAGTGAACTATTTGCTGTTGAAAGGATAAATCAAAGAAATTTAGCCACTTGACATCAAATCATTGTCAGTGTCGGATGTATTGATTAGGAGTTTTTTTCTTACTTTCAGAATTTCTTTTATTGCTCTGGTTTATTTCTGAATTACTTTCCAAAACTTTCAGGAGAGAAAAATGTTTGTCAATTTATTGATTGCCTACATCTTGATTATTATCAGGCTACTTAGATAAAAAATTACAATTTGATTACTTAGCTATTTTAAGCACATTATTTCACCACAATTTTATTATCATACAAATTTATCAACGATTATGAATGTCAGGCAGTTTGAAGTGGGTTTGTATGGGTATTTAAAAATGCGCACGGAATCACGGAATATTAGCACCGTTGTATTACTTCATAAGCAAGCAATTAGCATCAATGATTATATATTTGGCCTTCATTAAGTGAAATTCATAAATAGGAATAGTGGTTGTCTAAATGTTTAAAATAACTATCCATTTATCAGGACGTCTAGTGCAAAAATGTAATGCATAAATAGAATGTATCGATTAAATTCCATTTTTGCGCAAAATTTATTCAGATATGGAATAACTTTTATAATTGCAGTTTATGATTCGATATGTATATTCAAATTGGAAAAATCATGCACCATCTTGAAGCCAATGCATTCAACATTACTATGCTGTAAACATCACATTAGATATCCTTCAATATTGCGTTTAAATATTCAATCTAGCATCATCCATAGCAAGGTTTCGACCTTGCTAGGGAATTTGTCAGATTTTGGACATAGCACTAGGGTAGTGCTTGGCTAGCACTAGGATAGTTACTATCTTTATTAATGCGACAGCCTAGCGCTAAGTCTCAGACATAGTGCTAGCCTAGGGCTACCCTTTTGCTACCTTTATCAATACGGAAGTTGCTGCTAGTCTAGCACTAGGGTAGAGCTAGGGTAGTGCTAGGCTAGTGCTATCTTTATAAATACGGTCCCAGAAAACGGCTGGAGCTGTTGGGCTGACTGATGTTTGAAAGTGATGGGGATGATTGCTATTGTTTTGAATGACATGATTAACAGTGTGAGTAGCAGACCTACAATTGCCAAATGCATGTCTTTGGGAGTGCGCGAACACCTGTAGGGATTCGTATTTTAATCTTCAATTATTCTTTGCAAGTCGTCTTTCCACATGTTTCGTATCTTTCATTTGTCCTAGTCTCTAGGAAATGAATACTAGCATTCTTCATGGATCTATAAACACGATCGCTTTCTTCATTTGTACACGTAAGCATGACGGAGAAGTTCAGAATTTAAGATCTTACTTTCTCTCCATTTCATTGCCGCTTAGTTTTTTCAACACTGTCACCTTAACATCTAAACACCGTAACATTTAGATGTAAAGGTGACAGTGTTGAAAAAGCTAAGCGGCAATGAAATTGAGAGAAAGAAGGAAAAGTTCAGAATCTCATTCATGATGGAGAAAGGAGAGGAGGAAAAAGGAAGTTTTGCACTGGTCTAGCCAGTCCAGCTATTTACCGTGTTGATGTTCCGTTACTCCGGTCAAGAATAAATTCTACAACTTCATGCTATCTTTTGAAAGTTGAAACTTTAGCAATAACACGCCTCATTTTCCTCAGAGCATCATTCATTTATAACTATCATCTCCTTATCTGCATTTCATGGTTGTCAAAACTTTATTTTGAGGATTGCATCTATAGTCATTTCTCAATGATGTTTGCAACAAGTAGAATACTTGAAATACTGGTGAGTCATTTGATTTACCAGCAGAAGTTCTGTCCATGAGTTATTATTTGACAGACATCCGGAACCGCATCATAATAAAATAGAGCCCGTATGAACGACCAAATTTCTCTGGAGGTGATCCTCGGATAAGTGCATTGTCTGTAACGGAAACTTACATACATGCAACGCGAAGTAGCGGTAGCGGTAGCGAATGTCTGCCAACTTGAACGACTAAATTCTTTGAATTTTAGGTCTCAATTATGTGTTCAGAAGAAAGTTATGCAACGTTTGACTCAACACTAATACTCAACCCATCACCGTTTCTGATGAATTTAGAAAGTGTGCTTGACAGTTGTAATATTTGATTTATGCAAATTCCTAATTTTCGATCATATTTCGTAATGTTATTCTCACAGTAGCAATGGCTAATGACTATTAAGGAGGTATGTGAAAACTAGCTAGCGCAAGTAGTTTTTCCAAAAGAAAAATAAAATTCTATTTCTCACCTAGAAGTAAGTCACTACCATCTGATGAAGTTGTGTGGTGTTCATGAGTTTTCATGCTTGGACAATCTCGGTAGCCAATACATTGGCAAGACTGAACACTGACTTAACCAGCGAATAGATAAGTATAAAAACAATTCGGTAGCAATTAATGTATACTTGCCTAACTGTGATATATGCAACTCAGAATTTGAGCAACAGTTGAAAAAAAGTTTACTAATGTAACACAGATTATGAGGTAAGTAGTATACCATAGACAAATGAGGTGTAGGCCTATGGAGATTTATTCTCATTATTTCAAAGCATGAGTACTCTACGTAGATCACGAGCTAATTTAGCGAGTAATAATTGGTACATAAAAAACAGACATCAATTAAGTACGACAGAACACAAAGCCTAATTAAGACTTAATACAATTAAGACTAACTACACTTAACGATACTTAAGACTTAATTAAGACTAACTACACACTATGGAGATTGTCAAAAAGGTCCAGGAAAGTTGTTGGGTGATGCAACAGCACCAATTAAAATTTTGTAGAACATGTTAGATGAATAACGAAGGTTTAGAACAGGAGGAATTCAATGAAGAAGACAGAACTGGAAACAATTTCAAATTTATGTTTCCAAAATGACAACATGCAACAAAATGCATGTGTTGCCAAAATTTGATGGTCGGGATATCGAATCATAAGTGTATTTAGCAGAAAATGGGAGTGAAAAACATTTGAAATAAAAAATAATACGAATTGAAGCTCTAGGGACGATAATTATGTTATCAAATGCCGTGGGTGCAACCATTTTTATGTGGGACAAACAGGGGACACTTTTCGTGCGAGAATTTGAGCACATGGACAGCAAATTCATGATGCCAGATATCGAATTCTCCACGTAAGCAATAATATAACCCATTATGCTCAAGATCCACCCCTTTGTTTTATAGGATGCCTATTTTAAAATTACCAGGTCTTTGCTATGTATGACCATGTTGCCCTCTTTGCTTGCTTCAACGGGGATTTAGTAGGTTGAGCTCGTGACCGATCAAATCTTCGAAAACATTGTTCACATAGATCTTATCCGTGGCTGTTCTTACTACCACCTCAGGTGAAAGACCTTCAACAGATCACCCACGCTAATTCTGTACTTGCACAAAGAATGTGACAATCACTGATCACGCATAAAGAAAATCAATCAATAAATGACATCATAAAATTAAAGGCACATTATCCAAGTAGGCCTACAATTCTTCCTTGTACCAGGATTATTATCTAGTCCACTCTCATTCTTTTTATGTTGATTGTTTGGCGAGAATTCAGAACGTACCTATAAGTCTTAAGTCTGACCCGACCAAGATTTGAGTCAAAGTCTCCCGGCCGCAGACAGTGGCAATATGCTTCGATCACAGAATTAGATTGTTTACGCGCATCACTTTGCTACAAGTGCAAAATGATTCAAAACTGTGGCACATGCAGGAACTTACTAAGTGGACAAAAAGAAATTTTTAATACTTTGCAAAGATAGGAAAAATAGTGGTGCGTTGCTTGCGGATTGCCCTGATTTCTTCAAAGTGCTCCGATCATCACGATTCCTTCAGTTTCGAAGAATCCAGATCATTGCGCAAAAATTTTCTCAATAATGTTGGGTCCTCCGATCTTTATTAAAAAAGTTAGCAGGCGCACGAAAAAACGCTTATAAACTTTTCTGCAGAACTTGACATCGCCTGTGTCTGTTTGCTGTGTGATCCAGTTGATAACAGTCACTGAAACTTCGCACAATTTGGCGTGTTTAATGTTGAACTGGCTGCTTATTGTTCGATTGCTATGGTATTTAGTCAGCAGATTGTGCTATTTCATTGACGTTACATGTTCCAATGTTTCCCTTCTAGTCAAACAGAAGAAGAGACGATATGTCTAATTCTGTGTCTAATCCTGTGGTTTCGATGCATCACTCAGTGATGCGGGTGAAAGTAGCCCGTGATTGTGGGTGTCAACCGCGAACCTGACAGATGTGCTCCGTTTTATCTTGTCCAAATAATGCTCCATTAACACTTTGTGTCTATGTTGCAGTCAAACCGTGAAATCCGCTAGCTTGAAAAATAACTGATAGAGGATGCTAATTTTGAAAATAATTCTATCAGCTGTCATGTAAATTATCTGGGTATTTCTAGAATCAAATACATGTAAAATATTACGAAGTCTTCGAATCGAGCAGTTTCTTTTGCAAATCAACGTATTTCGCGTTTTAGCTAATTACAATCAATTGCAGCTACATTGCAATTACTTAAAAATTAGTAGCTACATTGCAAGATAATTACAACCATCCAACCAATCTACTTACATCTGAGAGACATCAGTAATCCAATGCTAGCAGCAAGTTTAACAGCGAGTAGCAAAAGTCCTCACAGCTGAACAAAAAGTCTCATATAAGTTCAAATGGACAGAAAATAACTGCGTTTCTTGATGGACGTAAACCACCGACTTCTCTAGACCTATGATGGGATGATAGAGAGCTATGATAGAATGACACAAGTCATCAGCTTTAGAAATCATTAACAGTTATCTCGAAGTAGGCATAATAAGCAGACATTTAAATGAATGAATAAATGATAGACACTTTAAAGAAAGCACATGAAAAGCAAAAATAAATAATATTAAGTCAAGATTTTAAAATTTAAGGCATAATTATAATCGAATAGCAACACTTTATGTGATTTTTGATGCATATTCAATGACGATTTTTCGGTAGGAGTGGGCTAAAATTTTTGATGTAGCAAAACAAATTTTTGGACAATAGCGTAGGCATGCGACTTATATCCTGGCGGAAACTCAAATATTTATCTAATTTAACCAACATTGACTAATTGTGTAACCAATTATGACTAATAATACAGTAAATATTGACTGGTATTTGAGTAATTTCTTAAATTCCCGCTGATAATTCATAAATTCAGCTTTTTAATATTATGGCTTCCCGTAATCCTAAATTTACTTCATCGTTGTCAATTTCTCAATGACAAATAAGGCGCTTGCTTTCCAAAGTAAGACACGCGCGTTATGACAACATGTACGGTATGTCACTCCATGTCTAATCATGCCAGTACAGAGGTACATTATAACTATTCGAATTGGCCTGCAATTTTGACAAGATTATTTATTAGATATGAGGAAATATGAATTTATTTTTCTCCCAATTCTTTCGTTTTTGCCAGTTTTTTGAATTCTTGTTGATCTACAGTGTGTGACAGCAACACCTGATATTGCAAAAATTAGGAATACACATGTGGTGACTCATTTTAAAGTGATAGTTGCATAGCTAAACGACTTAGAATATTCATGGCTGCATAATTTCAGCATAAGCAACAATGAAATCACAACAGATGCCAAAATTTCGTGTTGATGGCCCTTTAGCTGAATCACAGCCTTCACACGAACACTCATTGAATTCATTAGATTTTGTCACACATCCTCGATTTCGTCGACTTAATACTGGATGTCGAGAAAGGCGCGATTGATCTCTGTCTTGCTTGTTGGACGCCTCCTTGATATCCGGCGTTTGACAATCGTTCAGAGGCTGTCGATGGGGTTCAGGTCCACTGATGATGCCGCCTAGGTAGCAGTTTGACTTTAACATCTTCGAAATTTTTCAATGATTTCCTGCTGACATGGCAAGATGCGTTATTGTTTTGAAATTAGCCCCTGCCTTCACCAAATGATTCGATCATTTGTGGAATTACTCTGGAATCGATTATCTTCTCAATGCTTCCATCGATCTTCAGGTTTCCGTCCACCACATAAACTCGACCAGTCCCACACCAGCTGACGCAAGACCCTTCACAGGATGCTTAACTTTGCTTTCTAGTGATCAAATATGAGTTCAAGTCTATCCGTCTATCCACAACGCGAACAAGGATAGGACAATCTTCTGAAGTCTGACAGTAGTCCCATTATTCCAAAGCGCACTTCTCCAATCAGCATTTATCAAGGACTCATGTCGCTTGGCCTACTAGTATAGATCCCTTATGTTGTTTTCCGATAGGAACTGCATACATCTTGGCTTAATTGCATTCTGGGCTTGTTCGATGGATATATTGAGAAGATGATAGAATCATTTAGTGAAGGCAGGGGCTGCTTTCAACAAGATAACGCATCCTGCCGTGTTGGCAGGAAATCATTGAAAAATTTGTCTTAAAATGCACCAATTTTGGCAATTTCAGATGCTTTGTCATGATTGACATGGTAAATTTCAAAGTTTGCAGTGGAATAATTTATGTACATTTCAAATTTAGACTTCATTTTCTAGAAAAGGTTTTAATATATTTTCATGACGATTCAACAGCCGTGATAAAAATGTTACAAATGGAAATTGTGCAGCAACTTTAATAATAACTTAATCTTATTCATTAACAGCCTTTTAAGCTGTACAGTGAATGAAGAAAAACTTGATTGTTCTAAAAATATCATTCAAATTAAATTGTAGACCTACAAAGCAGAAGTTTGTTTTTCACTGGCTAATCAAATTTGTCATCCTATTTGACAGATTAACTCCCATGCATTGCAAGCTTGTAAGGGGAAATTTGTAGTTCTCTTGTGATTTGAAAAATATTGCTGCTCGTTGAAAATTGAGGATTTTCTATTACAAGTATAATGGAACTTGGACAGCAAACTGAAGTCACAACTTTGTTCAATTGAAATCAACAGATATTAAAATATTGATAAATAACCTAATTTTCAGAGGTGCTAGCAATAATTTGAAACACAGTGTTTATTTTTATCCAATCAAATAATTAAAAGATCTTTGTATCATGGAAAAGATGTCAGGAAATTCACACTATCATCCAATTTTCATCAAAAATTTCTGTCGTCTCGTTGTTGAGACTTTGCATCAGAGATGATGTTCAATTTGTTCGTGAGGACTACTGGCCAAAACAACCCACTTAAGAAAGCAACATATATGTCAATCTAATCTATGAAACATCTGGTTTCTCATGGTGCAATTTTAATAAAAATTGAATTAAAACTCTAACACAAACTTTGTAAAATAAGATATGTTTATTTGAAGCATTTTATCAATGTAATGCATCGCTCTTACGTGTATGGCACTGATTACTGCGTTATAAATAGCAAGATATTGACATGTAAGAGTCAAACTTATAACATTGAATTCGATTATATTTATAGAGGTCTAAAAGATTTTTTAAATAATCAATAAGTACTCAACTATGAACAATATTCATTATGCATTTTTGAAATTAAACCTATGATTAATCCGAACTGAGTACCATTATATTTCATTGTGTAAAAGGAGTTGTGTAGAAGGAAGTGAGAAGAATTGACTTGTATTCCAGAAGACTTCAAAAGTATTATTCACATTGCATGAATAAAAAAACATTAAATATAACTGCCGCTGAACGATTCGTTGTAAATCAATTACTTTTCAGTTAATTTATATGCAGTATTCAATATGAACTAAATATGAAAAGTTCCAGTGAAATTTGAGACCATTGTTACAAGATGATCTGGTAATTAAGCTTATCTTCTAGACCGTCGGGAGGCCGCCACCAGATGATCACGGTCTGGTAGTCAAGAATGCTAAGCCATCTTCATTTGGGGAGAAATGTTAGTTTTTTGATGACTTGGTTTCGCAGCGAAGTTTATCATTTATTAGCTGATGGTTATGGTTTACAGTGTAGGCTCATACTGTTGGATATAACATCATTCATCGAAATTTGGAAAAAAAGTCGATTCATTCGAAATTTCCAATTCGATAGCTAACCGACAGAAGGATCATAATCAAAAGCCTCTGATGAATATCACTAAACTGATTACTGATGAAACTAAAACAAGTTGATGTATATTTGCGGTCTTAGACGTTCTAGTATGATGTCAGATATCTGCAAATTACTTTCTTTTCTCCTTTCAGATACGACGGCTTCTTTATCGATTGTCCAACTACTATTCTCCACCTTAATTCAAAAATCACTCATGTGTCTTTATCATGCATGATGACAGCGTTTGGCAGCAATCACATCCCGGTGTTTACCATTCCCAAGGAGTACCCGCGAGAGTCAAAATTAAGCGCCTGTGTTGGTCCTCTACATGGAAATATCTCGATTCCTCATTTTGTCACATGGATTGAAATGAATAGAATTTTAGGTGTCAGCCACTTTCTGTTTTACAACTATTCAGTTACTTCAGATATTTTCCCTGTCTTTAACTATTACTCATCGCTCGGCATTGCAACAATAATTCAGTGGCGTACAGAGCCCGATATCCCTACGCAAAGGTTGGGAGTATGGCCTCCTTCCAAAACACAGTTGCACTATTTCGGACAGTTTGCTATGAATAATGAGTGTCTGCTTAGAAATGTGAATCGATTTCGATACACGATGTTTACGGATATTGATGAGATACTTCTGCCTATGAAATATATTCAATTAATCGATCTTGTGACAGCATTGGATACTTATGACACTGTTGCTTTCAGCTTTCCACTGACTTACATGCGTCCAGACTTTGCAAAAGAGCCCTCGACTCGCTCCCATTCTTTGTCTTCGAAACATCATGTGTCATTTGTAGAACAGACAATTAGAGAAACTCGTGTTTTTCCAGGTAAAGTAAATCCGAAACTCATTGTCAAAGCAAATGCTACTCTAAGAATCGGAGTACATGATATCATAGAACATTTTCATGATCATTCTTACAGAGTAAATTTCTTACAATCACAGGTTGCCTTATTACTGCACTACCGCATACCACAACCAATGTTTTATAATGCTACAATTCCGGGATGGCATGTTCCACGTCTTTTGATGCACATGAAGTGCCTGATATCAAATGTGACCAAAGTCATTAAACGAATCGAATTCAATTGAAAATGAATAAAATTAATTTACAAAACCTGCGAAATTTTTGAAATTTTTTTCAGATGAAAGCTTTTGGTTTTGTATATCCCCAGGTTTTCCTATGAGCAGTGCAATTGCAAGAATTTGACATGGTTATCAGATGTCACCTAGGTAGAGTTCATTGGTGGTTCATGCCGCAACTTTCCCGAATGTGCCGTGACCTTCTTAAGGGTCAATTTCCATTTGTAGTCAATTTCAGATCAAATCTTTTTCTATCTAAACAATCTGTTTCTATGAGTGAAAGAATGGCGCGAAGGTAAATCAGCTGCCGCTCTCAACCAATGAACGTGGAGCTGTCAGTAAATAGAAACCTGAGATGAAAATATTTATGATCGAACGTATTTTTGGGGTGCTTATACATATAACTGCCAATCTGATATTAATATCTGATGGATTGGTTTGTCTATCGTCAGGATTATTTGCTGAAAATGAAGCAATTGTGACAATGCACATAACCGTCAATGAGTCATTTATAATAAGTAAGCTATCGGTTAACGCTTTTTCAAAACTACATCGGAGTTGTTTCACAATCTCGAGCATCACAGAATTAAAGCTTGTGATGATTGTCTGAATCAATTCTCAACTCCATTTTAATCGAATTCTCTGTGTGTCTAAGGACGCATTTTGAGGCTCACTAAATGGACTTCCACTAAGCCCTTCGTGACTTGTCACACCACACACACCATCTGCTTCGAAGCGTGGGTCGGTCAAAGAACAGGTTAACGGTGTCGGTTCAATGACAGACTATAACAGCACAATTAATTTTCATTCTCTTTGATAATACCAACCACAGGGAAGCATTGGAACATGTAACGTAAATGAAATGGCACAATCTGCTGACTAAATACCATAGCAATCGAACAATAAGCAGCCAGTTCAACATTAAACACGCAAAATTGTGCAAAGTTTCAGTGACTGTTATCAAGCGAATCACACAGCAAAGATACACAGTCGATGTCAAGTTCTACAGAGAAATTTGTGAACGTTTTTTCATGCGCCTGCTAACTTTTTTTAAAATGATCGGAGGGCCTAACATTATCGAGAAAACTTCTGCGCAATGATCTGAATTCTTCAAATCTGAAGGAATCGTGGCGATCGGAGCATTTTAAAAGAATTCAGGGCAATACGCAAGCGACGCACGACTATTTTTCCTATCTCTGTAAGGTATTAAAAAATTCCTTTTGCCCACTTATTAAGTTCCTGCATGTGCCATTTGTTTGAATCAGTTTGCACTTCTAGCAAAGTGATACGATTAAACAATCTAATTCTGTGTGTCCAACACATTTATAGCGATATTTCTGAATCAGACCTATACCTCAAGTATTCCAATGTCATGTAAAGCAAGTGTACTTCCAGATATCTATGGTTTTCAAGACTGGTTGCGAGCGGTATTGGTAGCAGAAATTGTAAGATTAACGAAGAAAAATATGACTCGTTCACACGGGTTCACTAATGACCGGACACACACACACAGACACACACGTCCAATTGCGAGTGCGCCATCGTCTCTATTCAGTGTACTCCATGGAGTCCATAGAAATTGACAACAATAAAACCTCTAGAATGGAAATTAGGCTTCATGCAATGCACAATAACGGCACATAAATCGCACGCATTTTCACTTAGATGCACCTGCCAACGTCTGTATCATTGGGTAAGAATCAGTCACATGAGTAAATCAAAGCTTTTAATTGGTTCTTCATGCCCCAACTTAGTTCCCTCGAATGTGCCGCGACCTTGAGTCAATTTCCATTCTAGCGAACTTCATATAAACAGTTTATTTCTATGATGGAGTCAGTCAACTGAATAATAAATAGATGGACCAACCTTCGTTGCATGAGACTCGAATACCCATTGTCAAACACTGGAAGCGTCGTCAAACAGGTACCGCTGTCATGATAACGACAACACATGTCCACGACATAGCATTGTTTTCAATATCCATGTCCGTTCTACTCTTTTATCAGGAGAGAGTGTCGGATACCTTTGGTCACATCGATTTGGCAACTCGAAAATGCCTTTGAATACAGTTCAGTGGTAGCATGCATCATGTTTCGGTTTTACAGAAGAATAATGAATTCAAGGAACTTCTCGCAAAAAGTGCTTGAAAGTTTATGTGACAATGATTACGTGGAATGACGCCAAAGTCTCGAAAATCTACATTATTAACAATATGTAATGCTTCATAACAATGTCTATAAGCCAAACCTATGCTTAAAGCCACAGACATCCGACTTTTCGCTTTGGACAAAAACTGCCTGTTGATGGTCATTTTTTCACCAATCTACACTGTAGATCAATGCATGGTCAATGTCACTGGACTTCTGTATCGAAAGTGCATTTTTAGATATCCATGGTTTAGTGATCAGTCTACTTTGCCAACAGGGTAAAGTGATACTGGTAGTAATGGGCAAAAGACCGTTCCAGGACAAGCCATTTTCTCATTTTTTTGCACCTTTAAAAACGACTAAATTTATCAATTTAGGTCATTATTTCAGGTTTTAAGACCTAAATTCATAAATTTAGGCGTTCCAGGACAAGACAAATTCAGAAAAATTTGTATTTTTAAAAACGACATAAATTCATGAATTTGAACCCTTTTTCATGTTTTAAGACCTAAATTCATAAATTTAGACCATTTAAAAAGTACCATTTTTGAAAAATTGGTATTTTAAAAGAACGACTAAATTTAAGAATTTTGGTAATTTTTCAGGTTATGAAGACCTAAATTCATAAATTTAGGCGTTCTTAAAAATACCCAATTTTTCAAAATTTTCAAAATCTCAAATTTGAGAATTACAATTTTTACCCCCCAAAATCATGACCGTTCCAGGACACCGAAAATCATAAAAGTTAAGAATCTCAAATTTGTGATTATGATCATTTTTTACTTTGAAAATCATGAACGTTCCAGGACACCGAAAATCATAAAAGTTCAGAAACTCAAATTTGAGATTAAGATCATTTTTACTTTGAAAATCATGACCGTTCCAGGACACAACATCAAAAAAATTGGTATTTTTAAAAACGTCTAAATTCATGAATTTTATCCATTTTTCAGGTTTTAAAATATGAGATAACTAAAATTATGTGTCTAAAAATATTTCTTTAAAAATGGAGGAAACAAAAGTGGAAGAAACCGCAAGAATATATCCTTCGTTATCATATGAACGTAGTTCTACTTTAATGGACATTGAAAAAATGAATAAAGAAAAACATAAAGATAGAGTACGTTATATGAAAGATAAGGAATCTCAATTATTATTAAGATTAGAGCATTATAAAAAATTAAGAAAGAGATGGAGTAAAGTTAAGAATGTAACACAAGGAATTGGCATATTCGTAAAAATAAGTTTAGGTGCTTTAACAATTGTTATATCTTCAGGTGTTTTAGTAATTCCAGTAGTTGCTACAGCTTTAACAGGTACGGGTGTTTTTGCAACTTCCCTTGTTACTATGTTAGATAAAACTTTAATAACTAAGAAACGAAAATCATTAAAAACTAAGCATTTACATATTAAAGAAGTCTATGATAAACTACATTACTACTTTCAAAGAGTATGTGATGATAATGTTATTACGTTAGATGAGATTGAAAAGTTAGATCAAATAGCTAATGAAGTAAATCAAATATCATTTCAATTGCAGTCAGAAAAAGTTGATGATAAGAATAAACAGGATGGCAAAATTTCTGGTGATGGTAAAATTTCTAATGAAGAAAATGATAAAATTTTTTTAGAGGAGCTAAAAACTTTAAGCGAAAATTTAAGCAAAACTATATTAAACAAAACTTAAAACGAAAAGATGTCAGACAACAAAGCAATAAAAAAATAATTTGTTCAGTAAAATGTTTTCTTGTATTCCAATGTTACCACAAAATTCAAATATTATAATTCAAAAAATGGATAAACTTAAAGCTGATAATCAAAAAAAAATATATAAAAAAATATAAAAATATAATATAAAAAATGGATAAAATTAGAGCTGATAATTTTAAAAGAATAAAACAATTAGAAGAGTTTATAAAACAAAGAAATGTTATGAAAGAAAATCATCTCCAACATAGAATGATAAAAACTGGTATTCAATCTGATATGTTTGAAAAAATGCAGCAAACCGAGCAAGTAAAAACTGATTTTGAGAAAACCATGAAACCATTTAAAACTCTTGAAAAAGAACTTACAAATAATGATAAACAAATTGATATAACAGATCCAGAGCACAAAACTATATTAGATGACTATGGATTATTAGAATCAAACATTAATAAGAAATTACCAAAATCTATGCAATTTGAACATTCTATTTCATTTATAGATGGAAAAATAATACCTAGATTTTATCTCGGACAAAAAGAAATATTTCCACAACCTTTTCGAGGTTTAATTTTTTCACCAGATAAATCTCCTTTAGTTTAGATAGAAATTTTGTTGATCTTTTAAGAGGAGCAGATTTAAAAAATTATGCTGTAGGAGATCTCAAAAAATATAAAGCTATGTTAGATAGAGTTGGTGCAGCAAAATCTCTTAAACGTTATAAACAATTAGAAAATTTATTATCATCGGGAGTTAAAGTAGGAAAAGATTTATCCGAAAAACAGAAAACAGAAACAACTGTATTCTTACCAGATGATCCACAAGAATTACTAAATAGATTAAATATTTTAATATCTGCAATAAAAGAAGGACATAATTCTAGTTTCAATGAAATTCATGCTATATTGAAAAGACTGCTAGAAAAGAAGACTCTAAATGAAGAGGATTATAAAAGTATAGCTGAAATATGTTGTTTCTAATTTTTATCTATAAAATTTATTTAAAATTTTTAGTTAAAAAATGTCTTCGAGAGAATTATCATCAGTAGATTTTGACAAAATTAATAATCATTTAGAAAATTTGACAGAGATTTTGGGTTCATCAAAATTTAGTACGACGTTAAAAATTATAACAACTACTTCATCACACACTTGTAATTTAGAGCCCATTCTGAACAAAATAAAAATTATCAAATTGCATTGACTAGTTTCTCCACATTCAACACTATTCAAAACGTTATCAAAGATGTGAATGATCAATTTAGATATTCTACTGATAAAGGCAAAATTTGGAAAGAAAGTTGAAACTAAGAAGTTGAAGCAATATCAAATGAAATTAAGAGACATTTGGGTATACCATTTAAAGATAAGAAACAATTACATTTTGCAGTTGAACCGGCAGTTAATAAATTTTCGCTTACTTTAGACGAAAATCATCAAGTTGATTTTAATCATGATAGATCATTGTCAAAGCTATTAGGATTTAATAAACAAACCTATAGTCAAGGTTATCATTTAGGTGAGAAGATTCCAAAAATAACTGAAATAAATTCAATTGTTGTACATTGTGACATTATTGAAGGAGGATATATAAATGGTAAATTGTCAAATTTAATATTCAGTTTTCCAGCTTTTACTGTACCCATTGGTTATGGATTAAATGTATTTCCCCAAACATTAATATATTTCCCTATTACAAGAAAAACTATTACAACATTAACATAAAAATCACTGATGTGAAAGGACAAGAAATATATTTTGGAGGTGAAGAGATTATGATAGATCTTTTGGTTCGAGAGGTATAAACTCCCGTTCGAGAGGTATAAACTCCCACGCGAAGCTAGAGAAGTTTAATTTTCTTCATCTTCTTATTCTTAAAAAAAATAAAAACAAATTTTTTTATTAAAAAATGAGTGAAGTGTCCCCATTAAATAAAAAAAACTCAAATTTAATCATCATCCAAATTTATCTAATAAAGTTTTCTCAGTTATTTGCGGGAGATCAGGTTGTGGAAAAAACGTATCTATTATTTAGAATTTTGAAGACTCCAAATTTTTTGGATTATAACAATCTTATAATTTATACAACAACAGCAGAACAACCCGTCTATCAAATTTTTAAAATATGGATTTGAAAATAATCTTAAAAAAACAGGAATTGCTTCATTATTCAAAGAATATGAAAATTCTGAATATAAAGAAGAAATAAGTTCGTGGTGTGAAGAAGCAGCAAAAAATAATCAGTTAGTAGAATCCAATAAAAATAAGCATATAAAAATACAATTAATAGATGATAGTGGTAATATGCAAGATCCTAGTAAACTAGATAAAACAATGAAATATTGTGTAATTTTTGATGATTGTGTTAATGACAGAAATCAGTCAGTTCAGAGAAATTATTTCACAAGAGCTAGAGATAACAACTGTAGTGTTTTTTATTTAACTCAAAGTATGTATTCATTAGACGGAAGTGTTATTAGAAAGAATGCAAATATATTTATACTATTTGAAATAAATGCAAAAAACTTAAGTGATTTGTTAAGAGATTTATGCGTAAGAAATAAAGATGAATTTAAACAATCGTGTAACAATGCTTGGTCAAAAGATTATGGCTTCATTACAATTAATATTGATAAAAAAATTCATGATAGAGTTATGGAACATTTGTCTGCCGAGTGATAAAAAATATACAAATATAGTATTATAATATTTTTTTTAATTTTATATATATATCAAAGTTGTCTATCTTAAAAATTAGAAAATTAAAAAGGTAAAGTAGTTATTCCATCAGGTAAAATTTTTCTTTTATCATCAAATGGATCTAATGCTAATTTATGTTCTTCTTTTAAAAACATTTTATGTTTTTTTGAATTAAGTCTATAATTACATGCTGTTTTTATTTCATTATTAAATAATACATTTTTATAATCTTGAAATGTTATTTGATTAGCCACTGATGCCTTTGAAATTCCTTTTAATGTTTTATGTGTTTTAATATTATTAGTTGTGTTATAACAATAACATTTAGATTTCAAAAATATAGCTTCTGTTATGAAATCTTCATTTCCTTCTAATTCATCTTTTACTTTACATAAATCAGAAGGATGAATGATATCTTTTATTTTATTAATTTCTTCATCAAGTGAAGAATTATACGGTATTGTTAATTCTAAGAAAACAGAATCGGTATCTGTAAAGTGTAATTTATAGTTTTTGCCATAAGCAGGTGCTAAATAATCATATATAAATCCATACATAAATAGTTTAGCTAATTCTAATATAGTGAATCCAATAAAATTAAACTTATCCTGTTTTACGCTGATTCGACGTAAATGTACAGCACATAGTTCATCACTAAATCTAGTAGTTCTTTCATATGTAGGTTTCCTTGTTAAATTTTGAAACCTATCTCTATCATAAACTATTTCAATATTTTGTCTATTACGCACATTTTCTAAAGTCTTACCATAAAATGCATTATTCATTAATTTGAAGAACACGATTCCAAAATCATCTTTATTTCTTTTAGCTATTTTACGTTTTTCAATATTGAACTCTATATAATTTTTTAACCATTTAGATTTTTGATAAAATAGTTTTTGATGTATTTTGGTGAGAATCATTCCATGTTCTAAATACCAATCTAGCATTCTTCCGTCAACAACATGCTTTCCTTTATTGCTTTGTGTTAACATAAGTTTTTTTGTTGGTCTGTATTTCTTAGGAATTAAAGATTTTTGATAATCTGAAAAATCTCCTATATTGTGAATTTTGTTTTCGGGACAGAAAGGAAAATATTTTGTTTTATCTTTTATTTCATCAGGATATACTAAATCAACTTCATATATATAACCATGATTATAATTTCCATCATATGTTTTTTGATAATCTAGAATATTACACCATTCCATCTTACCTGTTGGTAATTCTTGTATCATGCAAGAAGAATATAAGCTATTAAAATCATGATATAACAAATAGTTTTCTCCCATGTATTCATTAACTACTGCTTGACTCTCTTCATTTGATATAAGTCCTTCTATATTTTGATTAAACAATTTTATAAACTGATCGCTTTCTTCTGGAGATAAAGGTTTCATTATTCCATAATCATAAGGATTTACTTTTTTATTGTAACACTGTACATAAACGATTACCTAAAACTGATGAAACTCCACCTCTAATTCCAGATTCAAAAAATAATAATTTATCATATGTATTTTCTTTATAATGTTTAAGTTTAATGCCAGTATGTTTTAGTCCTGCTAACCATGTTAAACCTGGTGTAGAATAACAATAACATGGATCTATTCCATAGTATTCTAAACACATGTCACGAAAGTTTTCAAAAAGATCAGCAAGGATTAATACATCTATCTGAAGATATTTCATTGTATAATCATACATTGTTCTACAATTTAACTCTCTCCAATTCTTTTCAGCTTCTGCATAGTCTTCTTCAGATAATTGTGATTGTTTTAATGTTGATTTAAATTTATTTATTGGAGGAAGTTTTTGCTCTTTCATTATTTCATTTATTCTATTTATATCTCCAGTTATATATTCATACGGAAATATTCCTTTTAAAGGTTTTAAATTATATTTATTTAATATTTTACATTATTCAGGTTTCAAAGTTTTTCCCATAACATCTAATGAATAAGGAGTAAAAAATCTAAATGCATCTAAAATTCTAATACAACCTAATTGCATTGAAAAATATTCTTCTTCTGTTTTACATAGTACATTTATTTGTTGTTGTTGTAATTTTTCAGATGAAAATAAATCTTTCATTACTAGATGGAAATCATATTTAGAACCATTGTTGAAATATAAAGGAACAAAGTTATATTTAAATTTATTAGCATTAAGATTACAAGAATTATGTGCTGCACCTCTATATAATCCATTTAGATGATCATGATCTTTTACTTTGACGGCAGAGCCGTCGCTTTGCTTATCAATATATCTACCTTTGCCATTTTTATAATTTTTTGCAAATTCTTTTCCACAGTAATAACATTTTGTTTCATTAATAAAATTTAATTTTTCTTTTTCTGTTAATGGCATCATTGGTATATTTATTTCAAGCAATTGTGAAAAATAATTTTGTAATTCTTCTACTTTCTTTGTAGACATTTCTGAACTGTCTTCACCATAGTATTGATAATATTCTGATTTAAATCATTCAGGATAATTTGAATGAATGTACATTCCCCAACATAATGGTTTTTTTTCAAATAAATATTTTTCTTTACTTTGTTCAGATGCACTTTTTTCATAATTATCATTTTCAGAATTTTGTGTCATATTAACATTATATGCTTCAAAATCACAAAAAATAGTAAAGGGTACTTTATTTTTAAAATACCATTTATTATATTCTAAATAATCATCTTTTGGAAATGTGTTTCTGACTGCTTCATTTTGTTGACAATTCTCCAAATGTCTATTCATTTCTTCTAAAATTCTAAAACTCGTCATACATTGACGACAAGGAAAATTTGTATTATCTGAAGTTTTTGTAAATATAGAAACATCTTTACACAATATAAAATGACCTGATAATATAATATATTCGCTTGTGCCGTTTGCTTTCATATGTTTGCTTGTGCTGATTGTTTTCTTTGTTTTAATTTTTCAAATCTATCTTGATATATTTC